>MU159520.1:80191-91072 GCA_015888305.1 Antheraea pernyi | reverse complement strand
CGGCAACGGCGGCGGAGAAGACATTATATCAAGTGAGCGTTTTATCCCGGTTATAAAGAGACATACTTTCGGCATTTATTTTCAGGGCTATCTACCTCCAGCCAATTTTAAATATACAGTCCACTTCAGTGTGGGTGTGGTGGTTGCCACCCCATCATGTAACTCCTACAATTAAGGCGAACAATTCGCATGTTATATTTCTTCGAACAGTTTATACTTAAATACAATATATTCGAAACCTCGAAACTGAACAGTTTTTAAATAAAATAAATGATTGAAGACAATTATTCGACCAACAGTATATCCACTTTTAATTATAGAAGAAAAACATCGAGTCAATACGAACCTCTTATCTGAAGCTATGTGTTTAATAAAAGAAATATTATAAATGGCTTTATTTGAAGACTGCTTTCGCCTGAGAGAAGCATTAAGAAAAAAAAATAGTGCGTGGAATCCCTCCGCGCGGAAGAAGTGAAACTTCGTAATGTGGAAATGAAAATAGGAAGGGGTAGAAATTGATTTTTAGTGAAATCATATTGTTTCTTTAAGACAAACTTTATTAACATTGCTTACAATTCACAATTGATCGCATCTTTTAATTATCATTTTCGAGTGGAGAAATATCCAAATCTATAATATTTACAATGGGATTATGATAACTAAAGTAAGATACGAAATCATTGATTATTTTTCTCGCTCTATCTCTTTCTATTCCCCCTCCGCAGGAGCGTTGAACGTTTAACGCAACAGTGCTTTCATACCCCCTCCATGGCGGCGTTAAATGTTTAACGCAACCTTGTTGGAAGTCGCATTAGAAGTTTCACTTCAAAAAATACTGTTATTAGCATAATAACATATAAATGACTTTTTAGTATAATTTCATGCAATGCCATTTAAATTTTATAAAAGTGATCTAAAGATAATAAGATTAAAAACAACAGATTAAGCACAGCTCGGCCAACCAAACCGAAAATCATATCATCTACAGGTACAAAGTTTAAGTCCACTCTCGCGTCTCTGTAATACAAAAATTTTGGTTGGTACTGACTTCCAGTACATCTCTAGGTAGCACACATATTCATATGTTTTATTTTTGATAAACTATTTATTTTCCGCTTTTTAGTGCCTTATGGGTTTTTGATTGATATTGAAGTCGGTTAATACTTTTTTTTGAAAATTTACTTTATTTTTCCATTTTTAGTGTACATAAATATATTTTACTAGCAGTGCCCGCGAACTCCGTTCCGCCTTAAGTATATTAAAATATGCGCATTTTTGCGGTATGGTATCTATCGGTATGGTATGCGATATGGTTTCAATTGGTTGTACAATAAGTAACGTTTGGTACGAACGCAACCTTTTCAGTAATCCGCGATAGTTTCTACCACCAACTCGGCTACCATTGCTTCACATATAATACACCTTAAATAATTTAATTACAATGCTTGCGTCATGTTGCAACACAGCAACGAACATAAGCACAATAGGCTCCTAAGAATTGAAGAGTTTTTTTTATAATATTGGTGGCAAACGAACATGCGGGTCACCTGATGGTAAGTGATCACGGCCGCCCATGGACAATTGCGATACGAGAGGAAACACAGATGCGTTGCCGGCCCTTAAGAAAGGAGTAGGCTCGTTTCTTGAAAGTTTTCTTACTTTGCCACGGTTCCCATAATCAGAACCTAACCAAACTCTCATGAAACTACCCTTGATGTACATCCTTTTCAATAAAAAATGAATCATCGAAACCGGTTAGCGTAATATTGAGTTATTCGTCTATTTGTCGTGTACATACTTAATGCAAATTTGAAACTTATACGGTTTTGTACTGGAAGCCGTTGTCGGAACTGTACCAAATTAAAATGGGACCACACTGGAAGTACCAGCTTTCAAATCAAAAAAGAATAATCAAAATCGGTTCACCCAGTCCAAAGTTATGAGGTAACAAACATAAAAAAAAAAGAAAATACAGACGAATTGATAACCTCCTCCTTTTTTTGAAGTCGGTTAAAAATACTGTTATTAGCTTAATAACATATAAATGACTTTTTAGTATAATTTCATGCAATGCCATTTAAATTTTATAAAAGTGATCTAAAGATAATAAGATTAAAAACAACAGATTAAGCACAGCTCGGTCTCTTTATCCCGAAAACATAAACAGCCATCAGAAAGTAAATCCCTCTAATCTCAAATAAATTACTTGAAATTCGCTAAAACGTTTTATCTTGGGCGGTGAGGAGGTGGATTAATAATCGCTTACTAAAATATTGTCACAAGAAAGATGAGTGCTCCCGAATGATAAATCGATTTACTACCGACTCTATCTAATTGCAGGTGTCTGAAGCATTCCTTTTAGGTTAAGAAATGTTGCACATTATTTAACTTTTTTTTCTCGTACTGACTATGCTATTAGTCTTGCGGTCTTGACAGCTTCACCGAACGAACTACTAAGGTGAGCGCTTAGGGCACTCAGCCGATTTTGTTTAGATAACATACTCAAGGGTGCACGGCACACCTCGGCTTGGGCTGTTACTGAAAAAAAATCCCCATCTGACCTAGCTAAACTATTCTAAGCTAATATACATATATTCGTTTGTGAGTTATATTAAGGGTGGTAGAGCCACGCTGAAACTATTATTGGTTTCAGCATGAATGGGTCGGCTCGCATAAAGCTACAATCTTCTCAACTGTTTATTTTAAGAATATAATAGTACTAGGATAGTAAGAAGACGATGGAGTAAAACTATCTTCGGTACAGTATTTTTTTATATATATCGAAAGGAGGCAAACGAACCGGTGGGTCACCTGATGTTAAGTGATCACCACCGTCCATAGACACTAGTAACACCAGGAGAGTCGTAAATGCGTTGCCAGCTTGTGTATGTGGGAAGAGGGAGGGGGGTAAGGAATGGGAGAAGGAGTTGGAAAAGGGGGAAGGCAGGCCTCCGGCGCTCTCACTGACAGAATGAAGCGCAACAATGCAAGCACTGTTACTTCACGTCGGTTTACTGTGAGAGGATGGTACTAAGCCAGGTGAGCCGACCCATTGTTGCTGAAACTAGTAATTTTTTTTTTTCTCGAACTGACTACGCTATTGTCCCGGCAGGGTCTTCACAGCTTCACTGGACTACAAAACTAGTAATAGATACAGCGTGGCTCTACAACTTACAATCCGGTAGTATCCGGTAACTGCCAAATCAAAACCTCAGAGGTGATCTATAGAGAACACGAAGGGATACGTTGATGAAGCGTGAAATATATATATGTAACATATATTATATGTAACATAATAGAATAATTCCTTGAAATTGTCTTCGATAATGACGTCATCGCAATGCATTAGTCCACTTGTGATCATAAATTATATAACACTAGCGATCCTGGCGGACGTTGTCGGCGGAATTCAACCACAGCGCCACCTACCGGGTCCAATTGTGAATCTAAACCATTCTCGGATCCACTGGAACATGTACACAAAATTTCATCAAAATCGGTCCAGCCGTTTAGGAAGAGTTCAGTGACATACACACTTACAGAAGAAATTTATATATAAGAAGATACACTATATCGAATACACTGCGGGCAGTAGTGAGCAATCATCACTCCGACTAACTGCAGCATGACCGGATCGATATTTTACTAGTCTGAATCAACAGGTGGTTACTTGATTAGGCATCGTGTCTATTGACGTAGGTTGTGATCCTGCGATGAGCCGGACGTTTCGATGATAGAAAACATCGGATGAAATTATCGTACAATGGCCTTTTCTAAGCCTGCTTGGTTACCTACCACAGTCAAGTTGACAATCTGTGGCGAAGCACTTATAATTCTGTACCAGGCTACACTTGACAAAGAGACGTTTATTGTATTTTGTATATTGTAATTTTTATATTATATTTATTTTTTAACAGTAGCAGTTGTACGGTCACGTATATTTCGTAAGTTTTAGTTGTATATCGCTCTATTTATTATGTGCGAATGAGAATAATTACATTTATAAAATACCTTGAGAGTCAGTCGCGTTCAAAAATAATTGTGACCTAACAAACAAATTTATCCCCACAAACGAGCACCCGAAACATATTTAATGTAATGATTTGCTTCTCACCCCTACAGTAATAGAATATTACCCCCATAGACCACATCGTTTTTTTAATATCAGAAGAGATTATCGGCATCACTAGAAACCTGCAAATTATTAAAAAAACTTTCGTACAAATACATATTCGAATATGCCTCTAATATATATATATTATGACCGTCGGTCTGAACGGTGTGACCTACAAAAGTAAGTTTAATTGGACTGCCCGTGGCAAACAAAACTCGCGGATTAACAGTATATCGGTTTGTAAATGCGAGACCTTGAGAACGGTTCTTTAATCCAAACGCCATAGTTTGACTTTGAATGGAGCCCTACTTAAAAATGTGGTCACAAATAATGAGACGTTAAATGTATCCATTTAAATGTTATGGTGTACGTACATTTGGAAGTTATTTATAGACATCAATTTTGATGATATTTTTATTTTAATATGACAAAGTGACTACACTGTGCCTGATGGTAAGATATGGTGGTAGAGCCATGCTGAAGCTATTACTGGTTTCAGCATGAACGGGTCGGCTCGTCCGGGGTAGTACCACCCTCTCATAGAAAACCGACGTAAAGTAACAGTGATTGCATTGTTGCGTTTCGTTCGGTCAGTGAGAGCGCCGGAGGCCCACCTCCCCTGCCCTCTCCTCTCCCTCTCCCTCCCCTAACCCTTCCCCCCAAAGGGTGGTAACGCACTTGCGACTCCTCTGGTGTTGTTAGTGTCCATGGACGGTGGTAATCACTTAACAGTAGGTGACCCACCTGTTCGTTTGCCATCTATAACATAAAAAAAATAATAATAATAATAAGATGATAAGTAATCTGAAAGCAACGGCGAGCAGTCGACTGTGATTTTGGTGTTAAAAATTAAACGCAAGTGAAACCACGAGCCGCAGCTAGCTTAGAATACAAATACAGCGAAACCTGATAAGTAGGAAATGAAGGGACCTATATTCTTTTATCACTTATAGAGGCTTTTAACCAGTTTCCCAAATAGGGAGGTTAACATGACAGTTATCTTATTTATAGAAAGAAGAAATTAGAATGTTTGTAAACAAACATGTCTTAACTTGACTAAACTTTGTAAATAGTTTCACTTACATGGACTATTAAGCTACAAAGTCCCAATTATCAAATCTCAGTTGCAAGGGTTTGAAAATTCCTAGTAACAAAGGTATTATATTTCTATACAAAAGTGTCGGGACGTCGTTGTAATTATCAATAGCAGAGGTTTCTTACATTTCCAGGGAATCCTGGATCCAATTTTCACTGTAGATATTTACTATCAAAACAGAAAATGATAAAATCTGTATGAGATAAGTGGCACTGTGATAGAATTACTAACTACTGAAAAGGTAAAACTGTAATTTTATATTTTATTTATTATTATTTATATTGTAATTTAATTTAATAATTAAGCTGTTAAAGTAAAGCTAATTTGTTATCCAAAAAGATGCAATTAGTATTTAATATTCGTATTTACATAATGTAATAATATAGCTAATTGATAATGTTTTATGATTATTTTTTATACATTCTGTATTTTTAGTTCAATTTAAAATTTATACCGTGGTTTTTTTATAAGACAAACCTAAAATCAAAAACACTTTATTCAATTTAGGCCCTAAGACGGCACTTATGAATGTCAAAAATATCACCGGTTCGGAAAACAACCCAGACATCGAGACGAACCGGCAAGAAACTTGATCTAGTTTATCTTTTTAACAAATATATGTAATATTTAGAATACATGTCACAATGGTTTTTAATGGATGCACAGAGATGATTCAATTCCAGATATCACAACTGTACCTGAAAACTGCCGAAACACGCCCCGCCCGGGAGGGTGACATAGCAAACGTAAGGTGGATGTGCAGCCGGTACCGACTCGTATATGACGAGAGCTCCGCCACCACCGGCGGCGCCTCCACCACGCGCTGCCTTCACCTGCCAGAACTCTTGAAGTGCTTCTACCACGTTCACTGTCGATAAAACGCCGTCAGCTGCACACACAAATATAAATCGTTTTAATATAACTCATTGCTACTTTTATGAGAAGAATACTTATAATAATAATATGTGTTTTTTTTTTTAATATTCACTACACTATTTATGTATTTATACTTTCATTTCAGTGTTAAGCTTATTTGTATTATTAATTATTTTTTATTCATGACTTTATTCCATGAATCCTTTGCATTTTTTTTCGTTTTCATTTGGATACATTTTTACCGTCAATACAAACAAAAGACGCGCATAGCGAAATAGCGGATAGTTTATGTATAACTAAGTAAAATGAACTAACTCAAGCCTAGATTGAGTCCCTATGACAATTTTGCGCTTGCTGTCATGAAGTTTAATGCCTTGTGCGCTTTTCATCAAGCCTGTGAAACCTTTCAAGGCCCTTTCGGTCAACAGCAATGGTAAGTTTAAAAAGAACACAAAAAAATCCTGAGTTTTCTCATTATATTGGTACCATACAAACATTTGGTAAAGGATCCGGTTTCTTCACGCTTTTCTCCTTTACGAAAAGAAGTACAAGTAAATAGAGTTAATATGGTAATTATAAAATTTCGTAAAACTATAAGTACAAAGATATTACAGACACTAATTGACATTAAAATGCCACGACGATTCATTGATTGTTTTTATTGCAAGTTAAATTGTTTGGAACGTATTATTCTATGTCCGATTAATAAAAATTATAGTTAATCGAGACATCGAGTAAACATCGAATATATTCGTAACAAAAAACAGTATACGAGACATTATTTTGTGAATAAATATTTGAAAAAAGATTTATTGACCATAAACGTTTTACAATTTGACAGAATATTGTTAAATATCTTACTGTAAATGTATAATTACGCAATTATATATAAACAATATTGAGTATCTAACGTGAGAATTGTACAGTTCACTCCGTATTGTCTAAGAGTGAAAGAACTCGTGAGAACGTTGTGTGAAAGCGTAATTTATGACCTATAAGAAATAACGTAAATTGGGAGACAATCTCACAAGCGATCATTTCAAAATCAAAATTACTTTATTATACATTTATACATTGAGAAGGCACTTTTAAGCACT
The DNA here is from genome assembly GCA_015888305.1 of Antheraea pernyi. NCBI lineage: Eukaryota > Metazoa > Arthropoda > Insecta > Lepidoptera > Saturniidae > Antheraea > Antheraea pernyi. The sequence continues at coordinate 83,889 of MU159520.1, read as the reverse complement.
ACCATCGGTTCGGAAAACATCCCAGTTATTCAAAGTCGGTCAGAAACTCGATCGGAATCGTTCTTGCAGTTCACAATCGTTTATTATATTTGATTAGTTGATACCCGCGACTTCGTCTACGTTGCCCTTACGCATCATACCGTTTGCCCCGCTTGTCTACGACAAGAAAATACATATAACTAAACGTGCATTTTATACTTGTATTTTCTCTTAAGTTTATAGATTTAACAACGGTATTGTATTTTTTTAAATAATGACCTAGTATTTACGACTACTAGCTTCAGCGTGGCTCTACCACGTACAAATTTAATTTAATTTACTACGTATTCGTAAATACTAGGTCATTATTTAAAAAAATACAATACCGTTGTTAAATCTAGTAGCAGTGCTTGCATTGTTGCGTTTTGTTCGGTCAGTGACAGCGCCGGAGGACCACTTCCGCTCCGCTTCCACCTCCCGTCCCTCTCTCCATACCCATCATCCCCCAAACCCACGCTGGCAATGCACTTGCGACTCCTCTGGTGTTGCAATTGTCTATGGACGGTGGTGATCATATATATTATGACCGTCGGTCTGAACGGTGTGACCTACAAAAGTAAGTTTAATTGGACTGCCCGTGGCAAACAAAACTCGCGGATTAACAGTATATCGGTTTGTAAATGCGAGACCTTGAGAACGGTTCTTTAATCCAAACGCCATAGTTTGACTTTGAATGGAGCCCTACTTAAAAATGTGGTCACAAATAATGAGACGTTAAATGTATCCATTTAAATGTTATGGTGTACGTACATTTGGAAGTTATTTATAGACATCAATTTTGATGATATTTTTATTTTAATATGACAAAGTGACTACACTGTGCATGATGGTAAGATATGGTGGTAGAGCCATGCTGAAGCTATTACTGGTTTCAGCATGAACGGGTCGGCTCGTCCGGGGTAGTACCACCCTCTCATAGAAAACCGACGTAAAGTAACAGTGATTGCATTGTTGCGTTTCGTTCGGTCAGTGAGAGCGCCGGAGGCCCACCTCCCCTGCCCTCTCCTCTCCCTCTCCCTCCCCTAACCCTTCCCCCCAAAGGGTGGTAACGCACTTGCGACTCCTCTGGTGTTGTTAGTGTCCATGGACGGTGGTAATCACTTAACAGTAGGTGACCCACCTGTTCGTTTGCCATCTATAACATAAAAAAAATAATAATAATAATAAGATGATAAGTAATCTGAAAGCAACGGCGAGCAGTCGACTGTGATTTTGGTGTTAAAAATTAAACGCAAGTGAAACCACGAGCCGCAGCTAGCTTAGAATACAAATACAGCGAAACCTGATAAGTAGGAAATGAAGGGACCTATATTCTTTTATCACTTATAGAGGCTTTTAACCAGTTTCCCAAATAGGGAGGTTAACATGACAGTTATCTTATTTATAGAAAGAAGAAATTAGAATGTTTGTAAACAAACATGTCTTAACTTGACTAAACTTTGTAAATAGTTTCACTTACATGGACTATTAAGCTACAAAGTCCCAATTATCAAATCTCAGTTGCAAGGGTTTGAAAATTCCTAGTAACAAAGGTATTATATTTCTATACAAAAGTGTCGGGACGTCGTTGTAATTATCAATAGCAGAGGTTTCTTACATTTCCAGGGAATCCTGGATCCAATTTTCACTGTAGATATTTACTATCAAAACAGAAAATGATAAAATCTGTATGAGATAAGTGGCACTGTGATAGAATTACTAACTACTGAAAAGGTAAAACTGTAATTTTATATTTTATTTATTATTATTTATATTGTAATTTAATTTAATAATTAAGCTGTTAAAGTAAAGCTAATTTGTTATCCAAAAAGATGCAATTAGTATTTAATATTCGTATTTACATAATGTAATAATATAGCTAATTGATAATGTTTTATGATTATTTTTTATACATTCTGTATTTTTAGTTCAATTTAAAATTTATACCGTGGTTTTTTTATAAGACAAACCTAAAATCAAAAACACTTTATTCAATTTAGGCCCTAAGACGGCACTTATGAATGTCAAAAATATCACCGGTTCGGAAAACAACCCAGACATCGAGACGAACCGGCAAGAAACTTGATCTAGTTTATCTTTTTAACAAATATATGTAATATTTAGAATACATGTCACAATGGTTTTTAATGGATGCACAGAGATGATTCAATTCCAGATATCACAACTGTACCTGAAAACTGCCGAAACACGCCCCGCCCGGGAGGGTGACATAGCAAACGTAAGGTGGATGTGCAGCCGGTACCGACTCGTATATGACGAGGGCTCCGCCACCACCGGCGGCGCCTCCACCACGCGCTGCCTTCACCTGCCAGAACTCTTGAAGTGCTTCTACCACGTTCACTGTCGATAAAACGCCGTCAGCTGCACACACAAATATAAATCGTTTTAATATAACTCATTGCTACTTTTATGAGAAGAATACTTATAATAATAATATGTGTTTTTTTTTTTAATATTCACTACACTATTTATGTATTTATACTTTCATTTCAGTGTTAAGCTTATTTGTATTATTAATTATTTTTTATTCATGACTTTATTCCATGAATCCTTTGCATTTTTTTTCGTTTTCATTTGGATACATTTTTACCGTCAATACAAACAAAAGACGCGCATAGCGAAATAGCGGCTAGTTTATGTATAACTAAGTAAAATGAACTAACTCAAGCCTAGATTGAGTCCCTATGACAATTTTGCGCTTGCTGTCATGAAGTTTAATGCCTTGTGCGCTTTTCATCAAGCCTGTGAAACCTTTCAAGGCCCTTTCGGTCAACAGCAATGGTAAGTTTAAAAGGAACACAAAAAAAAAATCCTAAGTTTTCTCATTATATTGGTACCATACAAACGTTTGGTAAAGGATCCGGTTTCTTCGCGCTTTTCTCCTTTACGAAAAGAAGTACAAGTAAATAGAGTTAATATGGTAATTATAAAATTTCGTAAAACTATAAGTACAAAGATATTACAGACACTAATTGACATTAAAATGCCACGACGATTCATTGATTGTTTTTATTGCAAGTTAAATTGTTTGGAACGTATTATTCTATGTCCGATTAATAAAAATTATAGTTAATCGAGACATCGAGTAAACATCGAATATATTCGTAACAAAAAACAGTATACGAGACATTATTTTGTGAATAAATATTTGAAAAAAGATTTATTGACCATAAACGTTTTACAATTTGACAGAATATTGTTAAATATCTTACTGTAAATGTATAATTACGCAATTATATATAAACAATATTGAGTATCTAACGTGAGAATTGTACAGTTCACTCCGTATTGTCTAAGAGTGAAAGAACTCGTGAGAACGTTGTGTGAAAGCGTAATTTATGACCTATAAGAAATAACGTAAATTGGGAGACAATCTCACAAGCGATCATTTCAAAATCAAAATTACTTTATTATACATTTATACATTGAGAAGGCACTTTTAAGCACTACCATCGGTTCGAAAAACATCCCAGTTATTCAAAGTCGGTCAGAAACTCGATCGGAATCGTTCTTGCAGTTCACAATCGTTTATTATATTTGATTAGTTGATACCCGCGACTTCGTCTACGTTGCCCTTACGCATCATACCGTTTGCCCCGCTTGTCTACGACAAGAAAATACATATAACTAAACGTGCATTTTATACTTGTATTTTCTCT
>MU159520.1:3666-77623 GCA_015888305.1 Antheraea pernyi | reverse complement strand
GCCCTCTCCTCTCCCTCTCCCTCCCCTAACCCTTCCCCCCAAAGGGTGGTAACGCACTTGCGACTCCTCTGGTGTTGTTAGTGTCCATGGACGGTGGTAATCACTTAACAGTAGGTGACCCACCTGTTCGTTTGCCATCTATAACATAAAAAAAATAATAATAATAATAAGATGATAAGTAATCTGAAAGCAACGGCGAGCAGTCGACTGTGATTTTGGTGTTAAAAATTAAACGCAAGTGAAACCACGAGCCGCAGCTAGCTTAGAATACAAATACAGCGAAACCTGATAAGTAGGAAATGAAGGGACCTATATTCTTTTATCACTTATAGAGGCTTTTAACCAGTTTCTTTGTATTATTAATTATTTTTTATTCATGACTTTATTCCATGAATCCTTTGCATTTTTTTTCGTTTTCATTTGGATACATTTTTACCGTCAATACAAACAAAAGACGCGCATAGCGAAATAGCGGCTAGTTTATGTATAACTAAGTAAAATGAACTAACTCAAGCCTAGATTGAGTCCCTATGACAATTTTGCGCTTGCTGTCATGAAGTTTAATGCCTTGTGCGCTTTTCATCAAGCCTGTGAAACCTTTCAAGGCCCTTTCGGTCAACAGCAATGGTAAGTTTAAAAGGAACACAAAAAAAAAATCCTAAGTTTTCTCATTATATTGGTACCATACAAACGTTTGGTAAAGGATCCGGTTTCTTCGCGCTTTTCTCCTTTACGAAAAGAAGTACAAGTAAATAGAGTTAATATGGTAATTATAAAATTTCGTAAAACTATAAGTACAAAGATATTACAGACACTAATTGACATTAAAATACCACGACGATTCATTGATTGTTTTTATTGCAAGTTAAATTGTTTGGAACGTATTATTCTATGTCCGATTAATAAAAATTATAGTTAATCGAGACATCGAGTAAACATCGAATATATTCGTAACAAAAAACAGTATACGAGACATTATTTTGTGAATAAATATTTGAAAAAAGATTTATTGACCATAAACGTTTTACAATTTGACAGAATATTGTTAAATATCTTACTGTAAATGTATAATTACGCAATTATATATAAACAATATTGAGTATCTAACGTGAGAATTGTACAGTTCACTCCGTATTGTCTAAGAGTGAAAGAACTCGTGAGAACGTTGTGTGAAAGCGTAATTTATGACCTATAAGAAATAACGTAAATTGGGAGACAATCTCACAAGCGATCATTTCAAAATCAAAATTACTTTATTATACATTTATACATTGAGAAGGCACTTTTAAGCACTACCATCGGTTCGGAAAACATCCCAGTTATTCAAAGTCGGTCAGAAACTCGATCGGAATCGTTCTTGCAGTTCACAATCGTTTATTATATTTGATTAGTTGATACCCGCGACTTCGTCTACGTTGCCCTTACGCATCATACCGTTTGCCCCGCTTGTCTACGACAAGAAAATACATATAACTAAACGTGCATTTTATACTTGTATTTTCTCTTAAGTTTATAGATTTAACAACGGTATTGTATTTTTTTAAATAATGACCTAGTATTTACGAATACGTAGTAAATTAAATTAAATTTGTACATGGTTGAGCCACGCTGAAGCTAGTAGTGGTTTCAGCATGAATGGGTCGGCTCGCCCGTGGTAGTACCACCCTCTCACAAAAACTGACGTGAAGTAGCAGTGCTTGCATTGTTGCGTTTTGTTCGGTCAGTGACAGCGCCGGAGGACCACTTCCGCTCCGCTTCCACCTCCCGTCCCTCTCTCCATACCCATCATCCCCCAAACACACGCTGGCAATGCACTTGCGACTCCTCTGGTGTTGCAATTGTCTATGGACGGTGGTGATCAGTTAACATCAGGTGACCTATCCGTTCGTTTGCCTCCTATTACATAAAAAATATGATCGAAATCTGCCTAGTCTTTTGAGAAATCTTTTGAGTGATGAGCGTACATCGGCAGACCTCTATCATTTGCATTCAATAACGAAGTTTTAACAGTAAAACCTAATTAACACTGTGCTTCCACTTATATGTATTGTACTTTGTACACCTTCTATTATCGAATTATATTGTATTGTAGAATCGAACACTGACACCTAAAAAATGGTATTGGGGTATAAAATAGGGGGTAACTAATTTTTGTTTATTTTTAGTATCATTATATTATTTTTATTATCGATATAGTGGCCGTTTCCAAAATCCAGTATACATGAGTTTTATTTCGAATTCGATACCAACTAACCAGATAGATATATGATCATAAATGACAAGTATCTCGCCGTCCAAAGAAGGCGTCTGTTGTTTTCTGCAAAGTGATTGAAATGTACTGCTAGGATTCGAAGTGAAACAATAAAGATATGTCAAAATATACATAAAAATCGGTATTACAATGCAAAAAAAAGGTGTCTCATGGAGTCGTAAATATGCGTAAATTTATGGAAAACGTAGATCCAAAGAAAACTCTTATGAAAAGGAATTTTGTGAAAAAAGAAAGTGAACCTACAAAATTAATTAATTGTCGAAGGCGAAAGCGACCCCACTATTGAAAAAACGGCGCAAAGCCATAATGTAGATGAAGACTTATGAATTGATCCAAACGTTATAGCGGAAAACCTACGTCACGGTACTTGACTATGCCTGGTTCTCCCTTTTTAATATGATTCGAGATAGAGAACATAATATACAAAATAGTAAGAATTTTATTATAATAACGAGCTGTGCCCGCGACTTCGTCCGCGTTAGACCTTACATAAAAAAACCAACGATTAATAAAGTCATCTGATTGTATTAAGTCAATTTACTTATCTACGTTTCTCTCGGTAAGACCTTACATAAAAAAACAACGATTAATAAAGTCATCTGATCGTATTAAGTCACTTATCTACCTTTCTCTCGTATTTAAGGCGTGTTGTTATTAAAAGTACAATAACTTTTGATAGACCGAACCTATTTTAATGAAACAAAAATTAAATATTATTCGAAGATATGATTAATGATTTCCTTGAAGAAGTTTTATTATGAGCGCAGTATTTTCGCAGTGAAGCGTGTTCATACAAACAGGTAGACATTTCTAAAATTGATTGAAATGATAAATTATTCGGAAACATTTGTAACATTACAAAAATCTAAAAAGTACATACATACATTAGATTTACATTCTTATTATATGTATAGATTTAGTAAAATATTATAAAGTTACATTTCAATACAAGTTATTGTGAAATATTATTCATGTTTGATTTAGTATGCCGGCCGCGGCACGCACAGCCTAGTACGCGGGTGTCGAGTGACTCACAGCGCAGATATCTTCTTAGATACTCATGTCCTCTCAATCGGACGTGGCTGCGGTCGGACACCGGCTAAAAATAACTACACAGACTTGAGGTCACATGCAACCTATTGGAAATATTGTGTTTGCCGCCTACACGATTTATTGAATCGTATATTTTAAGCTTAAATACTAACAGCTTTCTAAAGTGAAATTATTTTTTCTACTTTCAACTGGTGTATGAACTAAAGAGAGTGGAGTGTTTTCTACCCTTCAAATTTATTTGTGCGGTCTACTTAACATAACAGTTAATTCGATTTTAAAATCGTTTGCTTTTGTATTTAGCCAATCATCTTTGAGTTATGAATATTTAAAGCACGAGTTATTGTATTTTAACATTATATTAACAAAAATAAACATATTATTGAAAGGGCAGCCAAAGAAAGTAGCTAATGTTTCCCAAATTTTTACTTTTACAAATAGAATCATTGATAAGAAAACAGAAAATTCCCAACTATAAACTTGTTTGATTCACAGACGATTAATGCTTAAAAAATTTATATAGTCTGTGTCGAACTCAACATTAAAACGACTTTTACAACAATTCCTATGATAAAATCCTTTAAGCTAATTATACTAGAAAACGTGCCAAATAAAAAATATATCAAAACATAATTTACAAAGATACATATCATCATCATCATCACCTCAGCCTGTAAGAAGCCTACTGCAGGCTATAGGCCTCTTTCTGAAAGTATGGGCATAATCACCAAAGCAGCGAGCATCAAACTCCGAGAAATCCACAGCTCTGTAATTGCCCACATATAGCGGTACTATGACATTTCTCAGGTTCACTTTCCCTATATATATACTCCAAAAACTTTACAGTTCTTCCATGCAATCGAATAAAAGAAAAATAGATGTAAACAATTGATTTTTTTTTTAATTAGGTTATGGCATTTGACCACAATCTCATCCGATAATGACATTGTGATCTAAGATAGTAAACACGATAAACCTCAAAGAAGCCAGTCGCAAGTGCAACTGCCTGAACATACCTTTGGCTACTTGGGTACAGATTTCGATGGTGGTAGCTAACCTACCGGGTGTAGAAACAGCCCTATGCTATGTTTCCTTCACCGAAAGCGTAGATTCATTTACAAGGATTCGATAAGAGACCGTTTAATATAGAAGGTGCTAGAGCCACGCTAAAGCTGGTACTGGTTTCAGAATGAATGGGACGGCTCGCCCGGGGTACTACCACCCTCTCACAGAAAACCGACGTGAAGTAACAGAGCTTGCATTTTTGCATTTGGCTCGGTCAGTGAGAGCGCCAAAGGCCCACCATCCCTTCCCTCTCTTCTCCCTTCCTCTCCACACTTCCCCTACCCTACCCCTTTCCTCTCAAACACAGGCTGGGAACGCACTTACGACTTCCCTGGTGTTGCTAGTGTCTATGGACGGCGGTGATCACTTTACATCAGGTGACCCGCCTGTTCGTTTGCCTCCTATGATATAAAAAAAATAAAAATATTACAATAATTTTATGTTGATACTGCGACATTAAAAATACTTCATTATGAACTGTAAAATACATTTTATTATAGTTATTTGTCGCTTGTACACAAGATTAATCCATATAAAGAGTAAGTTAAATACAAGCCATTTCGAAAATTAATGCTCGGTCGTTGTGGAACGCACCGTTGACTGCAACTCATAAATTTTACTAGTAGCGATTAAATAAAGGATATCTATTTTATAATTAATTTAAGCGACAACAATATTTAAAACAACAGCAGAGGAATCCAATTTAAATCTATATTAAACTTTAAAACTAGTTTTATATGTATTATCAGTATAACCATAATTAATTCCTTATAACATTCTATTATATATAAAATCATTCTTTTAACATTTTATATTAATCACCATATAGTAGTCACCATATTTCTATACTTTTTTTTATGTCATAGCAGGCAAACGAACAGTTGGGTCACCTGATGTTAAAAGGGAAACCCACCGTCCATAGACACTAACAACACCAAGGGGTCGAAAGAACGTTGCCAGTCTGTTTTTGGGGCAAAGGGAGGGAGGAGGGGGAGAAGAGGGGGTGAGAAGTTCCATACATTTTGACTCGACTAAACTGAACTTATGGTCTATGTTCATAGTACTAGTAGCCTTACGCGTTTAACCAGTCTTATAAAAACTGCGATCTAGCCAAAGTTGGTTAGAGGTCGTCCATTATTTAAGTGAGATGTTTTTGAGAATCCCCCCGTGAGATATCATGAGATTTTTCTTGAACCTGAAAGAGGGAGGCCTTTCCTAATCTCATGTGAGATTTTTCATCATTTGTAGTTTGAGTATAAATGCATTGGAATTAATAACAAAAAAATATTTTTTTACTTTATTTTTATTTTTTTAATATTATCACATTAAATTACAATTATTATTACACTACCTTTCGAATGGATTTTAATTTATAAAAGAACTGTCAGATTTCGCCATATGTTAGTGTAATAATGTTTTATCAATTCTATGTTTTTTTTTTCGAACTCACTACGCTATTGACCTAACAAGGTCTTGACAGCTTCAACGGACTACGAAATATTCATGTTGTTTTTATGTAATATTATTTATGTTTAATTAATTTGATTTTCTTACATCTTTACACTATTTTGTATTTCCAAAAAAAGTTATGTGATATTTGCCGAAAGCTTCTCTCTCCCGCACATGAAATTTAGTAAGATTCGGCCTGACTCCCTCATTCGCCCCCGATCTTGCCAACTAATTTATTTGCATCGCCGTACAAGGTAACCCTCGAAGGTGATGACATTCAAACGTAGCTATTATATGGAACACACCTATAACTGCTACGTGAAAATACTACCAATTCGAGGTGATAATCATGTATTATAAAAAATGCTACCGGCAAGCAGATTTTATTGCGATCCTTTACTGAACGCTTAGCTCATTGTCGTTTCGAAAGAAGCGATTTCTCGACTTAATTGTAAGGCTACATTTTTTTATTCTTTGTAGCTTTTAATGTCTGGCCACAATCTTACCTGATGTTAAATGTAGACGAAGATCGTTAATACAAAACTTCAGGCAGAGTGGCTTTCAAGTGCAAATGCCGGAACATGCCTATGGATGTGCTTAGAGGTATATTTTAGTTATGAAGATGATTGCTGGACAAGCGGGCATTAAGAAGTATTCTTTCACCGAAAATATAGGTTTATCGTAGATTACGAATTTACATCGATCAATCCGGTGTTCGAACATACTATGATGATTTTTTTTACTTATGGGGTCATCTCGATTGTTTTTAATTATAGTCGGAATCGATACGTTGCGCTGTTTTTGAACACCAGATTCTATAAAATATTTCATTGGATTACTCATCAATAGTATAAACTCATGTTTTCAGTATACTACCATATCTCAACAGTTTTTAATTCTTCTATTTTTATATTCACGACTTATTAACATTTTTGACAAGACCAGCTTTTGCTCGCAAGTATGATATCGTTTGGGTAGGTAAATTAAAAATAAAATCGTAAAACACTCACATGCACATAATCGTTGCATTTTTTTATAAATGAGGCAATTTTTTAAATCAGTTAAATATTTTTGAAACAAGCACAAAATCAAATCTTTACTTTTTATAAGTTTATAGTTTAGATATAAGATTAGACTTATCACTATGCAAATCATTTCACGGCTTAAATTTAATAATCGAATGTATAATATTTAAAACCTAGAAAGCAACTAGATTGAACACTAGTTACCGTGTTTAACTGCTTACCATCAAAAATGACTACTAAACACAGTATGGAAAGTTTATAGACGATCGTAAACGAGATGTCTACTATAAAATCACAATTTGAATTTCCTTAAGACAGTTCAATTTTCAAGGTTTAATTGAGCTTTAAAGCACCGACATGAACCGTAGTTTCCAATTATCAATAAAAACAACCGTTCGAGACGTTATACGGCCGGGATTGGATTTAGGGGCGTTGGGGGTCCCGGTCCCCTCATCAAATTTTAAAAAGAACATAGTTCACTTAAAAACATTAATAATGAATGATCTTTAACATCACCCAGTACCATAAAAATAACAAGAACCATTTACAAAATATTTGTATTCCTACAATATTGACGAAAGATACAAAAAGAGATGTCATGCTATGAGCAAAGCAAAATATAAAAAAAATGTATACAATTAGATATGAAAATATTTATCTTTTAGAAACATTTATAGATTTATTTTAAATAGTTTGATTTAATTTCACTTATTTCTTTTGGTAATTAATTAATTAGTTTAGCTACCTCAAATTTTAAGTTTTGTAATGTACATATAAATTAATTTATGAATGAATATATTCACATGCAATGACATAGTGTTTATTCAATTATATTAATATTTAGATAATGTTGATAATTAACAATTTAATAGTATAAATAATATAAAAAATACGTATTAAACCAACAATTAGATATATTATCTATTTATTTATATGAAATATATTATTCATTTATCTATAATATACAGAAGTGTCTTGGAATTGACACACTAATATTATGAAAAAGAAATAAATCCATTATGCTGTATGTTTATTACGTTTTCCTATTCTTGAATTAGGAGCAGGAAATATATTATTTATCCTGAATATACCGGAAAACACGCGCACTAAGACATACCAGACCAAAACAAAATACATACCAGAAAGAACTAGGTAAAAGAAAGTCAAATCTTTTAAAATCACGCTACCTTTGGTATTATATTTACTAGTAAAATAGGTTTCATTTAATGTTCTTCTATAAGAACTTAATACAGTCTCATGAGGTAGAAACATTAATAGTTAATAGGTAATTATTTCCACAATATATAGAGAAATATCGATAAAATTTATACTGCATTAGAAACTACATTATAGAGTGCACAATATTAATTAAAAAACTAATGGCGTATTTTCGAAATATATATGATTTTAATCTATTTAGTAATATTCTCAATAAATAATTGGTTCTATGTTATTAATTGGTTTAAATCCTATTGACTTTTATTAAGATTTAAGCAATTCCATATATATTCATAAATTAACAACAAATGGTCGACAACAAAATAATGGATGGTATTAATTTTTTTTTTTAGAATATTATAGATATTAATATATGGAAACTAGATACATGTGTTATTGACATCCTTTATTTTTATCTATACTGGACTATTATATAATGTATAAATAATTCCATATTAATTAATAAATAACGTATCCACATTAAAATGTTGTGTAGATAAGAATAAAATTAAATAGAATTTTAAACTAACCGATAAATTAAATATAGAATGCCTCCCTGGTAACGATCTTTCAAACATCACCGATGAATTCCTCTACAGTCTACAACTCGATTGTATGACTCATATTTAAAAAGGTATAGATTTATAACATTTCGCAATAATATAAATATATTTCTTTATTCTACATTTGCAATAATTTACTATTTAAAATATTCTTATTAAAATCGTTTCAGACGTTAATTATTATTATAAACATATGCTTTTTGTTAATCTATTTTATCTTTTAAAATATTAGTTAGACACGATGATTTTAACAGCTATTCAAAGTGGCTTCATGGATATGAACCGTGATATTCAGAATCGAATAAATACGACATAATTTTGGTAGTATCTATGATTTTTTTTTCTCGAGCTGACTACGCTATTGACCTATCAAGGCCTTAACAGCGTCATCGGGCTACTAAGGCGAGCGCTTAAGGCACTCAGCCGATTTTATTTGACAACTAGCTCAAGGGTGCACGGCACACCTCGGTTTTGGCTGTTGCCTGATACATGCAATTCGCGACCTATCTGAGCTAACCTAAGCTAAGCTAACTATTCATACATATACGAGTTCTTGAAACATATATGTGTACTAAGCATACATACCTCCACAACTCTTATATATATTTCGTATCGGATAATTTTCTAAACTATTTCAGTTTGATAGGGGAAGTGTCTATGATGATTCTAGTTACATTGGGCAGTGTTAAAAGTGTTAGATCTTCCTACGAGTATTTATTAAATTTTGAATTACGAATCTTTATATCAAATTATATATATTTTTGAAGTAATTGTATGTGACTTTATTATTTCTATGACTATCGGGCAGTGGATGCAATTAAAGCTTTTTCCAACTCTTAAAAATCTTAAACTATTGCAACACACACTAACATATTAATTGTTCGACATGCAAGACACTGATAAATGTGTGGACGGATGGACTGCGTGAAAAACGATATGTGCGTAAAAGGTGTGAACACTGAAATGACATTTGACAGGAGAGAGTGGAAAAAGAAAACATATTGTGCCGACCCCACTTAAGTGGGATAAGGGTAATGATGATGATGTAAGACACTGATAACACATATATTACGAGTCATCAGTCTTCTTACCCTTATCCCACCTAAGTAGGCACAACATATTTTCCTTTTCCACTCTGCCCTATCAGAAGTCATCTCAGTATTCACACCTTTTTATACAAATGTCATTTTTCACACAATCCATCCATACCATTTCGGTCTTCATCAACTTCTATATCCTTCGTCATGTTGTACGCATCTGAGTGCTGGGAGACGAAAGAGACGGATGAGAGAAAACTACATATGACAGAGATGCGAATGTTAAGGTGTGTGGTGTAACTAGAATGGATAAGATTAGGAATCAATATATCAGAGGAAGTTTGAAAATAGAACCAGTGACAGAGAAGTTGAGGAGTAATAGGTTAGCAAGGTATGGGCATGTCATGAGGAGAGATGAAGACCATGTAACTAGCAAAACTTTGAGTATGATGGTCGATGGATATAAAAGTGGAGGAAGACCGAAAAAGGTATGGATGGATTGTGTGAAAAATAATATGTGTGTAAAAGGTGTGAATAGGGAAAAAGGAAAAGGAAAACATGTTGTGCCAACCCTACTTATGAAGGATAAGGGTAAGAAGTTGATGATCTACTCTTAGTTCACCAACACATTCAAAACTTTTATAGTTAAATGGTTTTCATCTTATGATTATACCATGCTAACCTATTACTTCTCAACTTGTCTGTCACTGGTGTTATTTTCAAACTTTCTCTGATATACTCATTCTTAATCTTATCCAGTCTAGTTACAGAACACATCCATCTTAACATTCGTATCACTGCCACATGTGGATTTCCTTCATCCGTCTCATTGTACTATCCGTCTTATATATTTTCACTCATTATATTATGAGTGTATTAGTATCAAAGCGTCAATCGGCTGAGTGAATAGCTGAGGCTGAGGGAATAGTCCGGTGAAGCTGTTAAGACCTTGCTAGATCAGTAGAGTAGTCAGTTCGAAAAAAAAAGTGTTAAAGCACTAATAGATGTCTTTACTTTGAAAAAAAAAAATGTTTGCGAAGCTAATTTATGACATCTTGTAATCTAAAGTGTATAATATTGATTATATAAATAACTTAAACTCCTCTACTCTCCTTTCTCTGTTCCTTTCTGTATATTATAAATATTACTTATTAATTGTCTATAATTCAAGAATCAACAGACGTTATATACTAATAAAATAGATCTCTCTTTATGGGTTTACATAAATTGTATAATTATTTCGATGAACCGATAACACTTTTATTTACGGAATAAAATACGACGTTTGACAGTTCGCGTATTTTATCTATAATTAATCGGTTTCTGTTGAATATTAGAAGAATTCGCGGATTAAATTAAATACCGGTTAAGTGACATTTATCGAAGGTTTAAATATATATGTGTCTGATTATTCGTATGCTGTACCGTCAAAGTTATAAAGTGATCTAGGGAAACGTATGTCAGTATATCGTTTGTATGTTTTAGAAATTAACCATCAGCATTTTCAGTTAATAATTAGGACTAATTTCTAAATGTTCTTTAGTTATATAGTTTATGTAATAACTGATCAGCATTAAATAAATAAAAAAATTGGGTATAATACTTCACAAACTTCACGTAATATCTGCCGGATAACTTTACAATATATTTATTTCTAATTAGATTCCTATTTGAAACGTTAAATAAATAAAAAAATTGGGTATAATACTTCACAAACTTCACGTAATATCTGCCGGATAACTTTACAATATATTTATTTCTAATTAGATTCCTATTTGAAATGTAAATAAGCCACCGTGGATCAATAATTTATTGCCTAAAGCAAATTATTAAAAATAACATGACACATAAACTCGTTTCATTATAAAAGTGCCGTCTGTATGGTTTCGCCGCGTTCCGCTATCGCATCACATAAAAACTATACGATAGTAAACCGCTGACTTAAGTGCCATAACTTCTTATATATTGATAAGTCATTATAATAATCATCATAGCGTTACAAATACCCGTAGAATTGTCCAAACTTTAATACAAATGTAATTTTATGAAAAAAAACTCTTTATTATTAAGCAAGTACCAAAGAAATGTATTTATGTTGACATACCTTTCACTATTGGATAACTCATATTCTAATTTTTCACTGAAAGCTTGAGCAAAATTTAAAACGAACGGGTATACTCTATTGAAAGCTGTATGGTTAATAACTGTCATTAAGTAATACAGGATATTATAAATGTTTACTTAAATAATAAATAAATACAAATGACGGAAATCATGTAGTTGACATTTGAATTTCACGTGGACTAAATTTAGCAATCAAGAAGATATATTAAAAATATAACATATGAAATTTAAATGAACAAATGAGGGACCGAATGTAAATATAAGATGAAAGAAACAAAGAGCTTTGCATTCGCATAGCGAGGTTGCAAATGTCAGCTGACCTCTATAGACGTCGTCGTAGAGGGGCGCGAGCGCGGCGTCGGGAGCGCCCCAGCGGGCCTGCTCGGGGTACACCATGGAGCCGCCGGCGCGACCTCGCAGAGCGCGGCGGGCGCGTGCGGCAGCGCCTGCGGCTGCGCGCAAACTGTGCCCTGTGTCTGTGCCGAGCACCGGTCACGGCGGAAAAACAAACACCGTGTGAAGTTTTTATTAAACGACCGTGTGAGGACGTTGCCTCGCGTCTGCCAGGACCACAGATCGGTGGAGGTGACTGCACAGTCTGCCGGTGTCTGAACGCGCTACTACCACTTCTAATTACAATATTTATAAAGAACAAATGTATAAAAGCGTTCTCTAGTTTCGACTTATCAATTGTGATATAGAATGTCATAAAAAAACAAGTAAAATATATACTTCATTTATCGTTGATTTTTTCGTTTGTCTATAAACGTCTGTTTGCAATACAATACTAGTATACAAAATCGTCGAGAATGGTATACATAGGGTATACCAGCAAATACGAGATAACATCCTTGTACGACCTCCAAATGGAAGAAATAATGTAAAATAACATTATTGATTCTCCAATAGATTCACTTTTATAATAAAGATTCTTAGAATTTTGTTTACACCGAGTAATTATCGATATATTCGAATCGATATAATCGAAATAAATATCGATAAAATAATTTTCTAAACTCGGTATTTTAGAGTGGTTTAAGCTTCTATATATAAAAAATCATGGTTCATCAATTACGATTATTAACTTATTTCCACTATGTATAATAATATATATAATTTGTGAGAGTCCGCTCTACACAAGTGCCTGAGCTCTACCTCTCCCCCCGCGAACCGCCATCCCGCACTCCCGACCCGACGTGCTTCACTTTCGCACGGTCTGCGAACCCCGTCGCGACACTTGTTTAATTGCAACCCGCTCGCTGCAGTCAAAACCGGATTTATTGTCTCTCGCCAGTCGATATCGCCACGACATTGATGTGAACCGTAGAGAAATCAACGAGGGTTCCGTGAAACTGCACCCAACCGGTTCAACTTCCTTTTAAACGTTAGAAATCCGCGACAAGTCGACCAAAAGTCATCAATCTAAAACAAAAAAAGCTCGAAAGTAAATTACTATTTAGGTACACAACGGAACACTCCTGCGCATATAAAAGACATCAACGCGCTTATGAAGAAAAAATCCTAACGGTTATTATAAGAAATTCGTCTTTATTGCTGTTTATTAGAGGATTAAAATGAATTTAATAAAATTAGCAACGTTTGAACAAGATAAGAGCATTAGCACTGACGGTTGATGTGAGGGAGTTGTTAATGGTCACAAAAAACAACCAGTTATTTAACCGACAGCTTTAAATTATATTAGGTCATTCGTGTGGATAAGTATTTATTTTTACTAGTAATACTTAATAAGTTCTACGCTTATTATTTAAATGGTTAGGAACTTTCAAATGTTATTTATTATATTTCTTTAGCAATTTTTTCTTTCATTAAATTCAAACTCTGCGTATATATTAATTAAATGGGGTATATATTATAACGATTATAGAATTTAAAAATGCAGCTACGATTGTAAAACCTATTCATTGATAATATAACCTTACTCAGAGAGCAATCTTACTGTCGATACAAGAAGACCTCGTTACGAAAGTATACCAGTAATAGTATTTCTAGTGTAAGTAAACTATATATCACTATGCATTTGTCGGTGTACATATCTACAATCATACATGAGAAAATCTTTTTTCAAGGCCTTTATATGCGTACGTTATAAGTAATACCAAAATCTTCTTACGAATGAGTCTGTGAAGAGAAACGTACGTTATACGAAAGAGACAGAGCCAGAAAAATAATCAAAGATTTCGTACTTAACTTTCAGTTATCATAATTCCATTGTAAATGTTATAGATTTGGATATTTGAGTGATAGTGAATTGTAAGCAATGTTAATAAAGTTTATCTTAAAGAAACAATATGATTTCACTAAAAACCAATTTCTAGCCCTGCCTATTTTCATTTCTACATTACAAAGTTTCACTTCTTCCGCGCGGAGGGACTCCACGCACTATTTTTTTTCGCACTGACTACGTTATTGGCCTGACGGGAATACTTTATTATACGTACTCTAGCGTTCTGGAATGAGTTAAGGGTCTCTTAAATAAAGGTACTGAAACACGCATTTCAAGTTCAGCAACACAATATGTTTGAGGTGTCGCAGTTTCCCACAGGCGACAGTAATCATTTACTATCAGATGACCCGTGTACCTGTTTACTGCACCTTGACATAAAAATATGGAAATTAGAGACAGGTCTAGGGAAATGGGAATGTTATTAAAAAGCAGGTAACATTTATTGTTTGAATATTTTACATATATTACGAAAAAAAATCATGGAAAATATTACATGATACCTGAGATTGATTACTTCCCGCTTGCAACATCCCTACAGCTCTTTGCATTTCATCTGCCATCAAATGACGTCGCTTCATAACGTAAAGAATATCTAACAATTCAATTTTGTCGATAACTTTATTTAAATGGTTGGTAAAATTATAAAATCAAGACCAAACGTAGCAATTAAAACGCACTTAAATTCAAACAAATTCCCAGTCATTTGAATTTTATGAAAAAACAAAACATAATCAAATTTTTTTTTACAACCAGCCAATGTCATCGATAACAAAAAAGTTTACTTACCTACGCACTTTGTTTGAGTAAATACTTAGAAATTATTTAATATAAATGGTAAAATTTGTAATATCATGCATGTTGCTTAGACTTTTTTGATGTGTGTATTTCTTTAGTATTTTTTTTTCATAAAATTCAAACTCTAAGTATATATTAATTAAATGGGGTATATATTATAGCGATTATAGAATTTAAAAATGCAGCTACGATTGTAAAACCTAGTCATTGACAATATAACCTTACTCAGAGAGCAATCTTACTGTCGATACAAGAAGACCTCGTTACGAAAGTATACCAGTAATAGTATTTCTAGTGTAAGTAAACTATATATCACTATGCATTTGTCGGTGTACATATCTACAATCATACATGAGAAAATCTTTTTTCAAGGCCTTTATATGCGTACGTTATAAGTAATACCAAAATCTTCTAACAAATGAGTCTGTGAAGAGAAACGTACGTTATAATTTAATTATGGCTGACATTTAACTTTACTATTTCGAAGCTAATAGGTAATGAGGGACCAAGTCGTAAGGCCAAAATTAACTATTAAACGTAACGTTTCGACAGCAGTGCCCTACTGTTAGTGAAACATTTCTTGTACAAGTGTTGAATCAGTGATCTCGTGACTGAACAGAGGGTAACAATCATTTTACCACGAAACATATTGGATTTTTTTTTCCGAATAAAAACATTACTGTAGTAGGGTTTTATATTGTAATATTTTTCATGTTTTTCGGATATATATTAAAATATTAATTACAAATGATAAAACTCGAGGTTTTTAGAATTTAAAAAAACAAACGTAAACAATAAATGCAATCTCGAATTGGTATATGAAAATTCACAATTAATGATAATGGAAGATGAGGTATGTACAAACATAACTTCTTTGTTCACCATTTGAGTGCCAATCACTTATCCGTTATTTTTTTAGTATTACTTTATTTTATAACAGACTTGGCGGTGCCAATAATTTCAAGAATTATTGTCTTGTCTCATACAAACAATGTATTTAATTGGATTATTTGCTGACTGTATTTCTTTTTAATTGTACTTATGTCATTAATACATAAGTCACAAAAGCTTTCTATCGTTTTTATCAGATGGTAAACTGAAAAAGTATCTGTCTATATAAATGTTGTAAAAATCGATGCTGTTTCGGGAATTACCAACAACAGATACAACACCATATATACCCCGTAGTTAATTGCATACCCTAAAACCTAGCACAATGGCCACAACCATAGGTTCTCTGGAACTTTTATCATACTATTTTTCGCACTGACTACGCTGTTGGCCTGACGGGCATTCACAGCTCCAATGGAATACTTTAAAGCGTTCTGGAATGATTTAAGGATATCTTCAATAAAGGTACCGAAACACGCATTTCGATGACGATTATTGATGTTTGAGGTGTTGCAGTTTACCACAGGCGACAGTAATCATTTACCATCAGATGACCCGTGTACCTGTTTACTGCACCTTGACATAAGAATATGTGAATTAGAGACAGGTCTAGGGAAATGGGAATGTTATTAAAAAGCAGGTAAAATTTGTTAGAATATTTTACATATGTATATTACAAAAAAAAATCATGGAAAATATTACATGATTTTCTTAAAACATAAGCACACAGTATGTTTTTTTTATCTGTGCGAAGGCTTACATGAATGGGAGTGTCGAGATTATTTAAAAACCACTGTATCATATTAATTTTAAGCAGGTTTTTTTTGTCGCATATTTTTCGTACAAAAATGATAACATCCGACTATTGAGATGCATTTTGTAAAACTTAAAAACCTTAATTGTCATTAGCATAACATCATTTCTCCGTTTCGTAACACGTTTGTTGAAGACTTTCAAATCTGTGTTTGTAGATCAACAAATGTCCCACGGAACTATAAAAGCGGTTTGTAGGAACTTCATTAATGAGGGCAGAATAATTGTATGAACTATCGTAAACCAACCTACATTTTTAATTTTCTCTTTAAGAACAACAGTAATTTATATATTTATCCAATAAATATAGATATATACACATAACTTTTGCCTCTGAGTTTTTGGCGGGATCTTGGTCTGTCATGTAGTGGATTTTATTTTTTATTCATAATCTTGTGTTACTTGACTCTATATTGTATAAAATTGGTGGTGTTTTATGTAATATAGTTTGTTTATTGTGCATAAACGAAGTGAATGGAAAATAATACCACGGACCATGAATTCTGAGATGCCACAAAAATTCCATGGAAAGTTCTAACAAGTTGGCCACCAGCTTGTTAGTTCATTGAAATTATATCAAGAAACTTGTAAAATCGATACTCATTTGACAATGGCAGCAATAGTCTACTAGAAGACTGATTGCCGAAAATGGAATAGAAGAAGAACTTGTAATACTATTAACTACTTGACAATGGCAGTAATAATCTAAAAGATTGGTTGCCAAAAATAAAGTTAAAAAAAACTTTTTCCTCTAAACGTCATTTTTCTAACAATTAATAAGAAGTAAATGTATATGTAAATTTACTCTAAGTAAATCACTTCAAGAACAACGACATCATTAGATATAAATATTACAAAAACTGTGGTGATCATTAATTATTTTAAAAAATTGATTGACCACATTTGTTCTGGTAGAAAAGTCAAATTCGGCCTGCATTTTATGGTCCATTGCATCGGTTTACTGTATTGACATAAAGACGATTTAAGCATTTCATTTCTTAAACAATTGTTGCGAAAAGTAAGTCATCAAAAATATAACTATCAACCAGGAGAGAGAGATGTTAATATCTGACGGATGACTTGTCAGAACATGTGCGAACATGTTATTAACATCAGCGGCGCGACAGGAGTAGTGAACTATGCAGACCTGCAGGCTGGACGCAGCGCGAGTTCATACGGGGGCCGGAGGGGGCACACGGCTACCGCAACCAGTTTATATTTTAAATTCGCGATAAAAAAAAATCTGCAGCGGCGCGTGTCATTAGCCGCGATGTGGACCGCCCCGCACTCTCCGCCTGCATTTATTAATCTTATTCGAAGAAATCGGCGCATCACCCGGTTCAACTCGTCCCTCACCTCTCCCCTCAGATCGGAGTAGAGTGTGCATGAGTTCGCATAAATCTCAATTTAAATTTTAATAAACAGTAATTTTATTGAATTTCTTCTAATATTATTAATCTTTAATCATTCTTATTATTTAAGATATTCAAATTAGAAATCTTCGCCTGATCTGATTGCGTGGCGTTTATTTTTTCTAGATTTTGTTGTTTTCGCATGTTCGGAATTATCTATTTAATGGCAGAGAGAGGTATTTGCAATTTTATGTAAATGAAAAATATGGTTTGTATCAATGCTTCTATTCGCAGCAACTATGATGTTTTTTTTTACAGTGCGGTAAAAACAACTTATAGAAATAAACTGGCCTGTCTACGTATCAAAAGTGCAGTAAAGTATTCATTCATTCAAGCCTTAACGTTCGTTGTTCGTTCCAACATACTGCTCCAAAGTAGAACAGACTGCAGACTGGTTTACGGTTAGTTTACTTGTCCACGAGTTATAGTGACTAAGTGACAGATAAATTACATTCGAGATTGGTATTTCTCTCAGCTATTCATATTTTATTACCTGTTCTGCTTATCTTACCAGAATTATTAAAAAGTATTCTGAATATTTATAGTAATTAATAATAGCAATGTATTTGCTATTGTGTCAAACATAACCGTATGACCGAATTTTCCTTATATGCACTCAATTGATGGGATATAAAGAATTGTCAATACCAGATCTACTTTTAGAAATGATTATACAGTAATGTCATTTTAAAAGAAGACACTATAATTTCAGTTATGTCTAGACATAAACGTAATATAAATAATTTATGTATCCAAACATTTTCTATTTGTATATTTATTTATACATATGGTAATGTTGAAGTATTTTTATTATTCTTGCGTGGTATTCCGGACACACTTAAAATCAATAACCCTAACATCAGCGTAATACCACTGGGCTTTTCAAATATTAATATACTTTTTCATAGTAACCAAAATTAATCAAACCTATGTGTAGTCTGTGTATATCATTTTATTTCTGATTATTTATTATTCTGCCTTAATCTATGTAATATTTTGTAGTGTTATTATATTGAAATATAATTTCATCTAATTTTAAGTGAAGACATTAATCTACGGTGTTTGGATTGTCATGTACTTACTTTTTAGTGAATATAAGTTATATTGTCAAGTATGAAATACATTAAGTCCTAAACAAAACAAAACGGTTGGTTAACTACTCCTCAGTTCACTCACCGTGGGACGTCACCTTACACTTACGTATTATATTATTTATTAGCATATGTTATGTACTTAACAAGCTTAATTGCGTGCATGTTTTATTATATTCAAGATTAAAAAGTAAATAAATCTTATTCAGATATGTTCTTAATATGATTTTATTTATTAAAAATAGCATTTACTGATGATTTCACTAGTGTTTTAAAAATGAAATGACTTGCCTGCCCATTAATTTAAAATTATGTATAATATTATTACAAAAAAAAAATGCAAGCGTGTCTATAGGAATTCACTCAAATTTCATCAACATCCAGAATAATCGTTACACTTCTTACCATAAACCATCTTTCAAAACTCATGTTTTAAATAATTGTACTTTTGTCACCTTTTTGGACACTCATTAAATAATAGTATTAGTGATGCTTTATGATTATGTAGACAATACCCAGTAGATCTGAAATAGCCTTAATAACTGCGTTTTTCTAGCTTAAGTCATTAAAAAAAATTAACTTTGGTTAAAAAATCATTTGAAAATAAGAAATCACTTGCAAATTCATTATTTATTTATAGTAATTAAAACATTAAATATAAATTGAAACCTTTAATTATATGTATATACCAATTTATTACATGAATTTATGAAATGACTGAATAATGAGAGTTATTTTAAGTTCTTCAAAACAGTTACATTTGCCAATCATTGCATCTTTTAACTGTTAAATAATTATACATTACATTTAATAACCATTAATTCAAATTGCACTAATCCTCATTTTATCAAGGTTTACATAAAAAAATTGACATCGGTAAAACTATCAAGTGACTGTGAAGAAAAACAATGTGAGGAGACCTGAATATGCTAAATGTCCTTGTAGAATCACCACATGTGAGAAAATATAGATTTCTCTGAGTTTGAAATCACCATTATGTAAGGCTGGTGTGGTGATTATGCTATTACCTTTCCTCAGGAAGAGGTCGGTTGTAGTTAAATAAATCATAGAGATTTGTTAAATGTTCCATTTATAAATGAAGAATAACTACACTCAATTATATAATTTTATCCTTACATTATAAACTAACAGCGGTTTATGAATATATTCTATTACACCGAAACAGTACTCTCAACTAGCCAAGATATGTGGAAGATTACATCTGTGAGAAGAAAATATTAGTCCCTGAAATAGAGTTGACGAAGACTCTGCGAGAGACAGATAATTTCTTACATTATTTAGAAGCTCATTAAGAGGCTGTTAATTTCTGTTTTTTATTATGTATGCAAATAGTCACTCAAAAACCTACTTTATATAATTAAAAGTTTACCGAGTCAAATATATTCCAGTAAAAATAATATATTTCAAATTTTTGTTCCAACTTTTAAGGTTCATTTTATAAGAAACAAATACAAAAAACCAGAATAAAAAAAACTATACATTTAACAAAAACAGTACAACGATATCCAATAATATTCGAAAAATAACAAAAAGTAAAATAAACCTTCAAAATACAGACTGAATGGTAAATATTAATGAGTCTCAGGATTATTAATATACAAAATAATTAAATAATATAGAAACTAACATTTTCACATTCTGATATCTTCAAATATTCGTAAGTTGTTCTTGTTTTTTATCGTTAAAAGAATAACAATAATACTTATTTGACGTATTGACAAAATTATTGGGATAGTAGTTAAAAAAAGATTTTCTTATAGTATTAAAATATATTTACAAAGATAGTTTAGAAATGCTAGGAGGATGTAGACGCAGTTGTTGGCGCGGTCGGCGCAGCAGCGGCTCTCTGTTGTGCGGCAGATAGTTGTGGAGTGTTCGTCGCCAATGCCCGCAGCTGCTCCTCCGCAGCAGCATTCACCATCTTCGTCACAGCCATCTTCATTTTGTTCCGTTCGACCAACGATTTGCTCGGTACCGGAGCATTAGCACGCTTTGTTACCGCCTTGCCTTTACCCTTTTTAGCTTTTACTCCTGATGGTAGTTTAGTTTTTACTTTTAGCTTACCCTGTGCCATAGTTTTGTTATATAAACTCGCACAATGTTCAAGATGTAACTTATTTCAGTCTATAACAACTTCAACATTTATATATTGGGATACGAAAACAAATCAAATGACATTGACAGCGAACACGTGCGTTTGACGCTGTCACTATTAATGATGATTGGGTGTTTTCGTTCGGAGACGGTATAAACTGACAACTAAATTTTTTATTACTAGCAACTTAATATATCCCAATATTCAAGTTACATATCGGTCAAAGTGTCTTCTTTTTACGTCATTCTGTAATCTGTTTTAATCATTTTAAACGTAATAGTTGGCGCCCAGAGGTCGACATTCGACCATAGTTCATTGATTTTTTAAAGTTTGAATTTTATTAGGGTTCTTTTGTCAAAGGGTATATTATGTTATAATATCATTGTAAAATGTACAATAAAAAAGGGTAATTGAAACATAAGAGTAAAATAATACATACAGTCGAGCATAGCAACCTCCTTCACAATCTTTTTTGAAGTCCTTTATTGACAGATGTCAAAATGTCTTTTTTATTTACATGTGTGTATATGTTGTGTAAAATTGAAGCAGTAGCTGAGTAATGCATATTTTAATTAATTTAATGTACTTCTAATACAGTTTATATAAAATAAATAGCTTTCTGCACTTCTCCTCCATATAAACTTTAATTATGCCAAGTTTCACGTTCATCTGTTCGCGCATTTCTCTCAAAAAGGGATACAAAGTTTGGGCTTGCTCTACCGTATCTATTTTTTAATCGACTTCGAAAAAGGAGAAGGTTACTAACTTAATTATTAAATTAACAGAATTAAATAAAAATATTCATATTTGAACTACCTAATTATATATTTGAAGTCGATGCCATTGATAAAAGAACCCCAATAAAGTTCAAACATTAAAAATTCAATGAACTATGGTCGAATGTCGACCACTGGGCGCCCACTAGTTTTATTAATTACTTCTAATCATTAAGTTGACATCATGAAGAGTTTCTTGAAATTAATAGATTGTAAGTATGTTGGAAGATTTGTATACTTGAAAGACCAATTTTCCAACAAAATTTTATATTTCTAAGTCCACGCATAAAGTGATAAAGGATGAAATATTCACAGAGTAATTTAATGACCTGAAAAAATATATTGGGCATCTTGTATAAATGATCTCAAATTTTATTACAGTGTCCCGATGGCTATAAAAGTACTATAAAATTACTGTCAAGGATTTTTTCTTAAGGTATTGTATTGAGTTTGTATCTATAAACACTTCTTACATTCTCATTTCAAATAATTTTTCTCAAAATGTATCTGATGGATACGGTGAAAGAGTAATAAGAGTAAAAAATAGGGGAAAAAAACGATATCATAGCAGGTGGAGCATAAGCGTGCTGAGGAATTATTATCAGGCATTAAATCGAAGCGTTGCGAACGAAAATATACAGAAAACCATAAACCAATAGTTAAAATGTAATATTTAATGTATTATGGTAGTTTAATGTAGTGTGCTGTATTTTTATGAATTTTTTGTAAAACTAAAACATCACGATAAAAATGATTCGTATCTAAAATTAATTAATAAAGTCTGTACGATTAAGTTATCGTACAGATTTTAATTTTAACAGCAAAGTTTTCATATTTCAAAGTTAATAAAAACACAATTATGCGTGTAATTTACAGACCTTTATTATTCAATAAATCGACTGTTGCAGTATATGAATTCGAGTTTCAAGTTAAGAAATGTACATCATAAGTATATAATATCTAAATATATTTTATGTACAGATTAATAGAAAAGTAGTCGAGTATAATCGGTCATCGATAGATACGAGCGGCGAGAGTGCAGGCGACCGGCGGAAAGCGGTGCGGACGAGGCGCACCTCGCCATAAAACGTCTAGAAAAATAGATAAATCGCTCAAAAATGTCAGAATCAGTCGAAAAGATAGAAGAGTGAAAAACGGGTATATCGATTCCCGTCTCACGCGTACTCAGTATCCGTAGAGAGTGAGCGCTCGGCAGGCGAACGACGTCCACTCGTCTCTGCAGCCGCCGGCTCACCCGCCTGAGCCTGCGCATATGCAAGGCTCTTCTGGTAGCTGAACAGCTGCCGTTCTAAAGAATAGTTCTCCGCTTGAAGTGCGGTGATTTCACGTCTGCAACAAATAATACATGACAGTTACACAAAATAAAATATTATATTTTACCGTTCACTAGCCGCAAACAATTAGAAACTAACCTCATTTGATGAGCGTGTAAGCGACATAAGTCATCATAAACGTGATAGGTTGCCTGGAAGAGTAAGTAAGTGTCGCCCCATTCAAGGCGAACACGAAGTTCACCGCCAGGATGCATAAAAGGGCAACCAGGTCGGGATACATCTTCAACGCGCAACGCAGTCTCCATCATGAGCCCCTCATCAGCGTTATCCTGTGCGTAATATTGCTCGAATGGTGCTCCGGGTAGTTCGTCTGCATCTGGTTCTGCAGGTGCCGGTGACGCTCGTACAAGCCAGGCCGACCAACTCACGTAGCGTAGATGATTACGCGGTACATGATGTACATCGCGGTAGAGCATGTGCAGGCGTACTGTTTCCGAGTGCATGTCACAACGCAAAGCCCATGCTTGTTTATCGCGGTCGTAGCAAGTAGACGCCCGTCCGGAAGCTGGTACCGACAATTCTGCGAGTGCTCGCGCCCATACTAATTCTACAGTGAGCCTCACACCCTTGGAGAGAATACGCGACGGTGGTCGAGGATTCCATGGTGGCGTTCGTCCTTCTGAGTCACAGACACACTCAAGAGGGCCAGAATGAAGCCTTCGTTCACCCTCACCCAGTGCGAGGGCATATCGAACTCTACAACGTTGTCCTTCACCCGATAGTCGCACGAGCCGGAGTGCCAAAGGTTCCTTGGTGCCTCCAGTAGCTGAAACTTGCCAGTCGAACCCAGCGAATGCTATAGGTGGAGTGTCGAGCCTTGGAGCTCGTAGTTCACAAGAATATAATGTGCGCACACGTGATATGCTCAACTCGAGTTGGAACTCGCCGCGTCCATCGGCAAACTTGGCATTAAGCTCGGTGAGCGAGACACAGCGCCCGCGACCCTGGGCGGCGCATCCGGCACTGAACCGAACCTGCTTTCCAGAGAAACCCTCATTCGCAGTAAAATGATCTCGACTGAGGAGTGTGAACGTGAAGTCAACATATACTCGCATGCCTTCGCATGCTCCGCGCCATACTAAATACACACCTGTAAAAAAAAAAGATCGTTACATCCATACGTAATTAATGATTTGTGATATGCTTCAAGAAAGTAAACTTACCAAGGGAAGCATCTGTGCGGCTAAATGCGACCGCCCATCGCTGATGTGCACAGCAGAAATCCTTGGATGTGACGTCACGATCGGGCTCACGTGTAGCGGAGCGCGTCACCACAAAGGTGAAAACGTGGGTGTCGGCGCGGTCTTTGAGCCGCGTTGCGCGGTACAGCAACGCCATGCGCACCTCGCCGCACGCCGCGCTGTGCGCCTGCCCCGCGTCCACGTCCTCCTGCTAATGATGCACTATTACATCTTACTCATAAATATACCGGCACGAAGTCTAGTAGCAACATTTATAGAGGTTATACTACACTCGGGTCTCGTCCTAAATCGATTAAAAAATAGGTGCATAATATTTGACCTAATTAGCTAGGATAATACAAAAATACAAATACAATACAAAATACAAAAAAAGCACATTGTCAATGACCATCGGGTGATTTCACTATCACTTGAAAGTAAACGTGGGAACGGCATGCCCAAAACAAAAGGGTTTATTGTCAGTTTTATTATCGAATGTTATTAATTCTGGGTCGCCCCTTACAGCTTTGCGTACCGGTCATTGCACCTAGGTTTGTGTTTATACTTTTAGACTTACTTTTACTTTTAAGTCTTAGAACAAACTTTAACTTAGGTTTTCTATATTCTTTATTAATATTTGTTTTGATATTATAATTTTATGTTACATGTGACCTTGAAGTATTATATCCTTAAATACTGCGAGTGTTTAACCTTTCACCTGGCATATTGAAAAATACCATAACACATGAACTTGTATACAGGTTTATATAATAGTATTATAATACGATTAAATATACAATCATTTACTTATGAATAAAAAGTTTGTGAGAATTCGAATTGATTGTTATATAAATCGGAATTAAATAGAATTAAAATAATAAATATTTTTCAACAATTGTCATTCTAAATCCAAAGTAACGTTAAACGTCAGAAAAAGGGAACCTCATAAATGTATAATTTCATTTAAATCTTCATAATAATATAAACGGTTGTTTATAATAAATATCCTTATACATGGAAAACCACCCTCTTCACATGAAAAGCACAATATTAAGTAGTAACTTCACGCCCGCGAAACCAATGCTAAAGCTACAAAGCACATAAATTGATTGCAAATGCGATAAGCATTTACGAGCACACCAATCGATTAACATTCAAAATATATCTATATTTAAGTAAACTATAACATTATATTACATTAAACTTAATTTAGTACTATGAAGTTTTATTAAAATATATTGAGACATTGATATTATCAAAAATCCAAATAACTCTGTTACATTTTATACTCCTGCTAAACGGCACAAAACGAAACGTATCTTCATAATACGAAAACATGTACACCCTTAAAAGTTTCCAAACCACAAAAAGGAAAATTAATAAAACATTGTACAATCTGGAAGAGTTTTTAAAACAACAATACAACATTAACTATACTATATGGTGAATACAACAAGCAACAAAAGACTACGCGCAACCATGTTGCTATTTGATAAGACTTAAATCCTCCAGTGTGTAGTAACTTTGGTGGTAGTGTGTATGCATAGTGGTGTACATATTATGGTAACGTTCCGGGCTGGAGTAGATAACTTTTTATGCGACTGTTTGTCGTCTGTAGCAAAAGTCTCGATTCTCGAGCGCGCGACATTTATCTCATTTATCTGCATCTTTTTTACTCATAAGAAAGAAATGTCTCCTGTTTTGTTGTCAGTTTTATTTTCTATTTCGTATTGTTACGGTTGAATACTAAACATGTTCACTGTGGTATGAGATTTTTTATGCTTCATTTATGAGAGAAGGCAGGGGTCGTTCTTCTGAAATGTATCTTTATGCAAATATATTAATAAAATAGAGTTCTTAGAATTTCGATATGTAAAATTTGGTACTTAATAAAATTTTCTTGCAAAATACGATAATATTTAAATTTATGTGCTAGAAAATGATACAAGATTTTTTTGCAAGCACCTTTTTTGCAAGTTTGTACGCTGTATAATTATTTAGTGAAGAAAAAAAAATGACTTACTACTTAGTGATTGTGTAATTTCTGAACGACTGCAAGGACCGTTTGAATATCAATTCACACAATCTACTTATGGGAGTTTTTGGCAGGATCTCGGAATGTCATGTATTGGATTTTATATTTTATTTATAATCTTGTGTTATTTGGCTATATTTATATAATATATTTTTATATTTATATTTTTTATTTATTTGTGTTATTATATTTTGTAATATTGGCGGTGTTCTAAGTAATATAGTTTGGTTACTGTCCACAAGTGAAGTGAATGAGAAATAATACCACGGAGAATGTATTCTGACTTGCCACAAAAACTCCGTGGAAAGTTCGAACAAAACGGCCACCATCTTGTTAGTTCATTGAAATGATCGCAAGAAATTTGTAATGTCATTATTTACTCGACAATGGCAGTAATAATCTATTAGAAGAATTGGTTCACAAAAATAAAATAAAATGCTTCAATATTTTTTGGTGTTTTGTTTATATCTAATTTTTTTGTAAAAGTTTAAAAATGTAATATGAATTTTTTAAAAATATATTAAAAGTCATGATAGATTACCTCCTAGCTTTATAATTTCATCTATTTTAGTCTTGATACATCGGGTTTTACATAAATTAGCAGTCAATTTGCTAGAAAAACAAAAAGAAACAAGTATTTATATTTATAATTGAAACTTCTTTCACAACTTTTGTCCGATAATAGAAGATATACAAACACTTCGGCAACGCAATAAATTCTATGTCAGAAGTTCTTAGTTAACGGTCTGGGCGCGATCTCAAAGTAAACCGTGAATAAAATCCATATGTCCAGCAGTAAATATTCGTTTATCTCGCATTCGGTTAACAAATCCCCAATTCGATTACGTTTCACAAGCGGCAATTAATCTCTTTCTATCTACTATGTTTCAGCTATAAATCCTCATATTACCAAAGACGTGACTGATTCCGCGAAATGAATTTTAAATAACGCCCTACAATTAATGTGATTTTGATGTGTGTGACATTGTAAAAGTATTATATAAAACCAATAGATGTAGTAAACGCAGTGCGTTCTATTTTAATAGCCAATTGGATTCATTTTAACTGTAATATATTAACCAATCAAGAGCGAGGTATTATTATTTTAGTTTATAGCTTCTACACCATGGTACAAAAAACAAAATAGCATTGTTGTCTCTAGTAACGACTGACGACTCGTGCATGAATAACTTAATGTACTTAATGTAATTAATTGATCACTTTCATTAAACATTTCTTATGATGTATATTAGAAATTGTTGTATGTAAACTGGTGTGAGCAGCCTTTATAAAATAATATACGCATCTGTGGAATAAGCGCGCGAATAAAAAAACAAAAAAGTATGTTTTTTATCGTTAATTTATGCTGCGAAGTTTATATTTGGTTAGGTTATGTGACAGTTTTGTGTCTGTTTATAAACTTAATAGGCTCATTGAATTTGGCCCTACTCTTTTTTATTTTTGGATTTTTATTATTTTTAATTATTTGTTCGTCGTTTGTTCGTTAATGTTCGAATGTAAAAATAGTTTGTTCGTCTTTTATTTATTTATAATTAATTAAACAAATGTTCAGTGGGGCCAAATTCAGTGACACCAATTTGCAATGTTTACGAAATCCTTACCACAGATTATATGTAATTCTCGTCATTGAACGTTTCGTTTACCTAAGGTTAAATTGCCATACGGTAACATTTAATTTTTTAAAGGTAAAAATTTTGTAAAGGTAATTTTCCTCATTTTATCTCGCTCGCTAGCGTTTTCCTTTTTCGCAAGTCTAACCTAACCTAACCGACACATAAAATTAATAATAAGTAAATATTTTCGTATGCAATCCAACGCATTTCGTATGATTTATCTGGTAATCCGAATAATCGGACGATTAAATTAATAATTAGGAATAATTAATTAATAATAAGGGTTAATAAATCATTATTAATTAGGAATTTAATTGTTTTTATGATCGAACAATCATCAATAGTTATCGAACAAACGATAATTGATCAAAATTAATTAATCTGAGCGATAAAAATAAAGATATCTAGTAAAGGGGCCAACTTAAGGGAGAACATTTGTTTAATTAATTATAAATAAATAAAAGACGAACAAACAATTTTTACATTCGAATATTAACGAACAAACGACGAACAAATAATAAAAAATAAAAAAAAATAAAAAAGAGTGGAGCCAAATTCATTGAAGCAACTTAATACACTGCATATTGGAAACTCCTCACTAGTTGTAGCTTCAGAGACAAATAGAAAAAAAGACACTTGTTGTAATTGTCACAGTTACATGAAAAACTATTTGGATGAAGCAACAGGGTTATCTGAAGTTCAGCTTCCATACAATAACAATTTATAAAACCTTTTTTTAACTGTTCATTATTCAAAAAAAGTTGTACATTAAAAGTTTAATAGTTTTGGTCTAAATCAAAGTATATAAAATGTTTTAACCAAAAAATCCTTTTGAAGTTATACTTATTTCGGCGCGTTAGGGAAAAATGACGAGAGTAAATTTTTATGATGCACGCGCACACCACGAAATACCGAAACCCTGAAGTTAGCTATAGTCAACATTTTGTTTTTTGTATTTGTTGTTTGTTTTTCTTTGTATTAAAACGTTCAATGTATTAAGTACCTTTTTTCTATTGTTAGTGTCGTTTTTTCTACAAACGTAGAATAAGGCGAAGATAAAAATGTTGAAAAGATTTTTATCGTGTTACGCCAAAGAAGTATAACTTCTAACGCGTGTACATAAGTACACACACACTTTTTTTCTTCTAGCGATATTTTTTGGCATATACTGCATTCTCTTTTAGTCATTTAAGCCAATTTTTTTAAACAATTGGTTAATTTTAGTCTCAAAATTCTCATTTTGTTTAAAATACACATACACACATGAGATTATTATATGCGAATTCCGTGAAAAAAAAACTAGATGTAACAATAACAGACTTCACAATATCGATAAATGCAAATAGGTTTTTACAGAAAGTGGAAACAACTTAAAAAACAATTTTAGTTTTCTCCAAGTTTCCTCGCAAAGTACGTGAAACTTAAAGAACAAGTTTGCGGCAGTTTTGCAGCGAGTGAAAAAACTCTGGCGTCGCGTCGTAAGCTAAACTGCAGTATTCACCGATTTACATTTTTAAATTACAATTTAATAAGAGTTTATTTTTAAACAGACCCTTTATACATGCTCCCATAAGATCGTGTATACAATCGATATTTGTTTAATGGCTTATTGATTAATTTAGATCGTGGCAACTAAAAATGAACAAGGATTATGTGATCATCTCTACAAACAATAATAATGTCAATGTAACGTGTCTGTACTATTTTTTTTTTCGAACTGACTACGCTATTGTCCAAGCAAGGTCTTAACAGCTTCACCGGACTACGTGTACTATTTAGATTTTGTAAAAATAACTGTTACAGGTATCTAGGAGTAAGTAATAAAAAACTTTTCAATAATTTCTAGAAATGTCTGTTTGTACACGCATCACTGCTAAAGTACTGCGTTCATGATAAAAACTTTTCAAGAGAATTATTAAGCATATCTTTGATTAACATTTAGTCTTCGTTTCAGTAAAATCGGTTGGGTCTATTACAATGTAACAAAAGTTATTGTAATTTTTTTTTGACGACGCGACTTAAGTACGAGAGAAAAGTAGATACGTATATAGACTATATATTCAGATAACTTTATTAGTAACTGTTTTGTACATAATGTTTAACCCGGAAGAAGCCGCGGGCACAGTTATATATACAGTGTTATATTCTGTATAAGTCAAAACTAGCGGCCAATTTTTCTAAATCTAAATTACTGTTAACGCACTTGGGTAAATTAATCTCGTATAAAGGAAGCTTACTCTTGGCAATTAGTTGGCATAGACACTAAGAGATCGGCCTTTTTCGATAACGTTCTGAGTTAATGTAATAACACATATCAATAACACATTTAAAGTTATTATATATTTAATTCACTTTATTTGACATAGATGGCGCAAGTTTGACAAAACTTGCCATCTGAAATATATCTCGAAAATAAACCGTTCGATTTACACGAAGATAATGCACCTTTAATTATAAAAATGCGAAACGCAGACAAGTCGTATGCGTTTACTATTATATTGTATATTATAAAAAAATCAGCAATGAAAACCCCACCCAAATCGATCCAGTGAAATTCGTCTTTGCGGGGCACGCGGGGTGCCCTCATTAGTGTTTCCCCGCTGGCGGTAGTTTCTCTCTCCCCCCGTTTGCCGGGGGTGTCTATTGTTTTAGAGAGCACTCGTGGGTGCTTCCTCCGGGGACGTCTCGCGACTCACTCGTGGGGTGCGGTGTGTGCAGTAAGTGTCTTATAGCGGTCTTCGAGTTTTTCCCGAAATCCGCCTTAATTTTCTTCCAGTCTTCGCGTCTTCCAGGAAGGCTGTCATCAGTTTTTGGTCATGGTCGTTTGCAAGGGCAGGCAGTCTCTTTGACAGCTCTGAGTGGCGGGCTTCGTCTTCGGGTTGTTGAGCTTTGTTTCTCTTACCTCGGGTTCTCTTGGGACCCTTGGGGGGAGGATCGTTGACGGGGGTCATCCGCTCCGCCACCGTCTCCTCAACCACCCTTGGGGCCGGTCTGGCTGCCATACTTCGCCCCGGACCAGTTCGAGACACGGTCCCTACCCGGGGATTCCTCAGCTCCCGCTTGAAAACGGGGCAGCGTGCCTTTTTATAAGCCGAGTGTGCGCCCCCGCAGTTGACGCAGGTCGCCGGCTCGTCCTTCGGGTGGTCACATTGGCGGGTGGGGTGTGGCCCCCGCACCGCACGCAAGCCATCTGCCGGTGACATTGCAGAGAGAAATGCTGGAACTGTTGGCAGCGAAAACACTGCGCGAGCCGGCGTTCTTCTCTCCAGGCTTCAATCCTGATTCTGGGCATGCACATTATCATATGGGTGTCATAGATGGCGGGTATGAGCCCGGGCGTCCTCTTCAGTACGACGTAGTAGACGCACCCGGATCTGCCGCGCCGCCCATTTGTTTGTCGGACGTATTCTGCTGTGAAGGGCTTCGATGACTTTTTGCGAATCCATTCCGCATGGCAGGCCGCGGATGGTGACCTTCAGGCCATGTTATGAGGGGGGCGTGTATGTGAACCAAATCGAGCTCGAGCTTCTCTAGGTAATCGACTGTAATGCGGTACTCTTCGGCATCTACGGGGATGAATCGCACCCCATTTCCATAGGCGCGGACGTTGGGCCGGTGCCCCAACTTGTCCGTCAACTGTGGAAGAAGCGTACACCAGTAGTGGTGGCTCGCGACCACAATCGGCGGATAACTCGGGCTTCTCGCGTCGGGTGAAGCAGGCGTCTTTGATTAGCTAATCGGTACAGTAGCGGTAGCACTGTCGCACGGTGGCTGCAGATTAGGGTTCTGCAGATACGTTACCGGCTTCGGTTGTGGAACGTGCGTAGGTGGCGCTGCGATCGACGCATACGAGGGCTGCTCGCGGGCAGCCCTTCGCGACGGATCAGGCGCGGGGGTGAATGCGGCCACCCGCGCCTCTTGGATTTCAGGTGAGGCACGCGGCGGTGTTGGCGGTGGCTGCGCGGGCTTCTTTAGGCAGGGCTTCTTCTGATGCGGCTGGGCGTCTGGTGAGATCGGTGGCGATATTGAGCGATTCGCGGCGGGCCCTGCTTCGGTTTCGCTGCGCTTACGGCGCAGCGCTCGACCAATCGAGCTAGTCGGAGCGTCCGGAACCGCGGGCGGCGCATTCGAGCGCCACCGCGTCGTCCGCGGAAGGCAGTTGTCCCTCAGATGCGGCCACCAAGATGCGCAAGTACAGTGCCATCCAACGGGCCATCCCCTCAG
Source organism: Antheraea pernyi (assembly GCA_015888305.1). Classification (NCBI taxonomy): domain Eukaryota; kingdom Metazoa; phylum Arthropoda; class Insecta; order Lepidoptera; family Saturniidae; genus Antheraea; species Antheraea pernyi. Next base: position 45,252 of record MU159520.1, on the reverse strand, counting down.
ACAGAGCCCCAGCTGTAATCAGCTGGGCGAGAGTGAGAATATCACTCTCGTACGCTTCTGTCTGAGTTGACGACCCGCCAGACGGCCTCTGTCGCGCATCCATGGGTGGCGGGCGAAGTGAAGGCACGGAGGTGCGGAGTCCGGTGAGGGAAACAGTGGTCATTGTTCGTGAGGCGGCAGGTACCGTAGGCAGTGCTGTGGTTGTCGGGTGGTGATCGAGTTGGCCCTGAAGAGGGCCTTTGTTTTCGTGAGGCGGCAGGTACCGTAGGCAGTGCTGTGGTTGTCGGGTGTTGATCGAGTTGGCCCTGAAAAGGGCCTTTGTTGGAACGTCGGCTCGACGTTGCCGGAGCCGACGTGGAAGCGCAAGAAGAGCGCATCGTCGCATAGGTTGGAGCGCACGGAGGTCTCGGACTACCTCGAAAGCGTAGGACGACGGAGCCTCTCCAAATCGATCCCTTTTTTTTAATCGGTTAAAATACGTTTCAATGTTTGTCTTTCAGATACTCATAAATTGGTAGACATAGTCTAAAGCGATTAAGCGTAAAAATCGATCATATCACGAAATATGGCATAAATATTTGTCCTTACTAAGCGGACAGACCAACTACCCATAAATAAATGAATACTAAATGATTTAATAAGGTAAGAAGTATTTTGCGACCTTATGAATTATTTATCCGTGAGTATATGAATTCTAAACGAGATTCAGATTCAACAAAGCAATAATTTTCCCTGAAGTCCTTGAAAAATACGTTTTTTGACGTGATACGTTACACAGAAGTGGGCGTTCGGTGTGTGTAGCCGACGACTCGACGTGATTGCTAACGTGGGGTAGCGCGGGGCGGAATGGTATTACAGGCAGGCGTCTCGTGTCAAAGGACTTGTATATTTTTACAGGTTTTAACATCACAAGACTTCTATGAATAAATCATAATATATGTACATTAAACATATGTACATATATATATATAATTTTTTTTTTTCATAAACTTAATAAGATTTTGCAAATATTTTTCAAGTGAACTACTCTTTAGGCGCGTTGAGGGGCATTTTTGGGAGAAGATAAATTTGTAATTTCACATCGACATACTAGTATGCGCTTGCGCGGTTAACGACGCGTAGTATAGGAGCCTGTGTACATCTAATACTGATATTTTGTATAGAGACTGTACAGCCTATATGATTGATTATTTAATAAACTGTGTAAAAATGTATATAATTATTGTTCGCAGTGCCAATAGATGTGGAAACCAGATTAATGTTAATAATTGCAATATACAAATTATGAAATTTAAATAGCTGAGACTATGAATAATTTTGATTTTTCACTTCTGTCGGCAGTCCTTGTGACTACATCGACTTTTTTCATGAAAGATTTAGTAATACCCTCCGCTGATTTTTAAAACCTAGATCTCAAAATGAGGGATCATGTGGTAATTGTTATTTTTTAATTTCAATACATTATGCTTGCGTCCATCGGCAATATTACATTTTATATACATATAATTTTACACTATATAATTTGTTAATGTTCTAGTTTTTCAAGTTTTGTAATAAATCCGGTATTTTTTTTTTTATTTTGCTGCCAACAGTCTGTTGATCTGTGCCTCATAAGGTCTACATTCGTTTATATGGAGCTTAAGCCTTTATGGTTTTGGACAGTTTAATTAATAGATTGTGGATTTCTTTAAAAAAATATATGAATCGTCTATGAACCTGTAAGTAATAAATGCCCAAATATACTACAATTTAGAATAACAAGTCTGTAACAGTGAGTAGGTACATACCGAATATCCAAGCTAATTATGTACATATAAATTTTATTACTATTTATACAATCCAGTTGAAAATACATTGGTATTTATCTTTAATATATTAGCTTTAGTTCCAAATGATATTTATGTTAATTTATCCCTGTTTAGTTTATATCTGGGGAAGATTATATTATGATAATCAAAGATAAAACTTGTCAGTACAGTTAAGTCTTATGTAAAATATACAAATGAATAGTAATTGAACGTTTATTACGAAAACATTGTTTGTGTTTAATTCTGCCCTCCCAATATATTCTTAATAATTTTAATGTATGTCCGCAAAAACTTACGTAAAAGACCAGCGTAATTTAAATACTAGAAACAGCAACAAATTGGTCATTCCATGCTTACGTAAACATTTATATAAGCAGTTTTAAATCTGTTCCGGTTTATAAATAAATTTTGCTGACGTAATCACCACCTAGACCCCCATCTCCTATGTCATCAAAAATAATCAAAACAAAGAGTGGCCCCCTTGCCATCAGTACTTACTTAATACTCAAATGGACCTTTACTATGCTAACAATATATTTTATGTATAGAGGAATAAACTTAAGCACCATAAATCCCACCCCACTTATACGCGGCAAGAAAACATACATTGCTGAAGACGATGTGTCGATAAAAATTGCAACTTTTTTTAAACTTTAATTACTTTATATTATATGAAGTTATATATAGTTATGAAGTAAAACTATAAAAAATATTCGATATCTTTATCATTTTATTAATATATAAGAGATAAAATGCTGAAGACGGAAACACAAAGTTTTATTTTTAACACAACCTAATGAGGGCACCGTATTTGATAAAAAGCACTATGCAGTACAAAAACAGCAAAAACTAACGAAAAATCTACTACACCAGCCGTTGCTGTTAAGTCGGTCAGTAAGCCTCTTAGGAGTACTTAACTCTTGAGGACTAAAAGTAACTCGTATAATGCGCGAAGTACGAGTATATATTACCAGTGATACCCTTCAAACCGGAACACGGTAAAGCTAGCTCAGCGAAGCATTGCAGCACATATATGTGTAACCGTTGTGCATAGGCAGTTAAATATTACCAAGGCTTTACTACTCTTTTCACCCGTAAATGGAGGCAGCTGGATAGCTATCAAGTCAGGTTCGAAGAGTTTAACACCCCACTTAGTTACCGGATGTGTAGAACCTAGAACGCGACACGCATAAGTTCCCCACTAGGGCGAGTATAAATTTGTGTATGGGGGTCGTCCCTTCGAATATAATTGTCATACCCTGAACTTGAAAATCTGTCGCCATGCACCTTTGAGGCTCCACTTAAGAATGAGTTCATCAAGATCATGTGATTGTACTTAAAAAGTTTTGTCTGTTTAACAGGCCTTTAATGTACTAGCTGATACCCGAGACTTTACTGGTGTTCTTCATTATCTTTATAATATAGTTTATGTATAAAAGAAATAACATAAAAAAACCTGAAAGCAGAAATATACTTTGCATACAAAATTTCTTTACTCTTTTGTAGCGCTTATAAAAATTATAGTTTCTTAAAAACTTAATAACTTTTTATTAAATGAAGATATCGTGATAGGTAAAAACCAACTGTAAAGTAAAATTAAAAAGTTATATCGAAATCTATCCAGCAGTCTTTACGTTATATGCGTACAAAAGCACACCACTAATATTTAATTTATATAGAATAATAAGGAGTAATAGAATTGGAAAAAACGGTACAGAACAAACCTATTAATTGGTACGTAAAAAAGTAAAATACCTGGACGATATAGGTCAGCGATTAAATATTGATCCGTATTTCTCATTTACATACAAATAATAATCAGCGCCGTGTAGAATTTGCGCTCGTTGAACGAAATTTTAAATTCATATTAACAGGGCAATCGCTGGCGGGTTTCCATAAAAGGGTTCCAAAGCTAACAAATCCGGTGACCTGTTGTAAGTCGACCGCATAAGTTATTATTTATTAGATTTTTTTATTCATTGAAACACGCGAGCTTAAACCTTCAGTTACATGCTCTTGTACTCGACACGACACTGATTATCTTACTTTTATTAATAACCTTTACAAAAAAAAATAAATAGTTTTCATTTTAGTATAAAATATATTTTATGTATAAAAATGTGTCCCTCAAAATATATGACATTCAGACGACGCTGCTGAAGTTTGAAGGTGAAATTTCAATAAAAACACTGTGAATTTTACAATTTAATAGCTTTTTTTTATGTAATAGGTGGCAAACGAACAGGTGGGTCACCTGATGTTAAGTGATCACCACCGTCCATGGACACCAACAACACCAGAGGAGTCGCAAGTGCGTTTGCCACCCTTTGGGGGGAAGGGTTAGGGGAGGGAGTGGAAGAGGAGCGAGGAGAGGGGAGGACAATGGAATCGCACTGTTACTTCACGTCGGTTTTCTATGAGAGGGTGGTACTACCCCGGACGAGCCGACCCATTCATGCTGAAACCAGTAATAGTTTCAGCGTGGCTCTACCACCATTTAAATGCTTTTGCATAAGCAGTGTGTAGAGTGTAGATTTACCTACACATTAGGAAAAGTACTTTTTGAATTAGAAACTTCTTTAGACGCGTTCAGCATTTTTTTAATAAGGGAAAGCTTGTGACGAATTGAGCTTGCGCCAGAGTAGCGATGCATAGTATAGCGACCTGTGTACATGTAATATTGATATGTTGCGTAGCCCATGATATGTTTGATTAATTAATAAACTGTACAATCTATATTCTATTTTTACTATAACAAAACTGTAGCAAGGACAAATCTGTACATACATATTTTTTGAAAATTATAATCGAGGTGGACTTTTTCGATATAGAAGCCAAAAATAATCCTTTTACAATTTTTGTCTGTCCTTGTCTGAACACGTATCACTATGAAACTACAAAACCGGTTTTGACGAAACTGGATACAGGGATAAGTAATATTACAATGTTACATTTAGGATACTTTTTGTCTCATAAAACGCAAGGGGTTCTCCAGAATAACGGACGAAAGTCAAAAATTTGTAGTTAGTGAAAGTCTTGACGGATTTTGGTAAATTTTCTTTGTGCTATATATAGTAGACAGAATAACTATAAATTTAAGCTATATTGGAAATAAGTTCCCTATTGTGCGTTACACGCTTTGAGCGGATGGGAGCTAGACCGAAAAAACTGTAACAAGACTTTTTTGCGACACCTTAGAACAAGAGCCAGCAACGTTGGAAGAACAAAAATTTTAGAAAAGGTTCTTTAATATGTCTTTCTTTATGCTCTTCCAAACAAGATTCAGAATACCTGGTTGCTGGTAAACGTAGTATTTATTATTGCACATCAGACCTTTACAGGTAAAAATATTGATTTTTAAATAATTTTAGGATTTTTTTTTTCAGTAAAACTTTCTTTTTAAGCGTTATTAAAAACATGATTTTTACTTCCAGACAATTTTGTCGTTGACAATAATAAGCCCGATGATATTATTTATAAACTAGCTGACCCGTGCGACTTCGTCTGCACCAAATCGGTTATTACCGGTTTCGATTGTACTTTTAAACGCGAAAAATCTAAATACATCGATATAAATAATTCATTTCAAACCATTTTATTTTTTCCATTTAAAGAACATATTTCATTTTATTAACCACTAGCTGTTACCCGCGACTCTACACGCGCTTTTTTAAAATGTATTAAATAAATGTAAAATTGTGAGTAGGTGTGTACATTACAGAAATGCTTTTTCAAAAATATTTGAGTACGGCACGCATGCCATCTACTGTAACATGTAACGTGTACATTAGATATGTAAATAATAACAGCGTATCGAATGGGATGGGATTTATCATCAGCAACATACCTAGAACTTTAACCTACTATATACCACCCTCAGTGCTCACTAACACTATACGAGTATAAGAAAGTAATGAAAATTTTAAGCTAATTTTCATCGAACAATATGTGTTAAATCTTTTATTATATAGATAGTCTTATACGTTGCTATAATCACTGAGTTATGTAGACGCCAGCGCGGATAATAAAACAAAATGGCCTCCAAATTGACCAAAACAGCAATATAATTTAAATTACATACAAACATATGACTTTCATTTATGTATATTTATTCTTAAAGCATTCGTCTCACGGGTTTTTTTACAATAAACAACATATTTGTGATCAATTTCACACGGACGAATGCACGGGTAACAACAGTTCAACAAATAAAATAGAATATGTCATAACTGTCATTAAAATTCCCGTTAACATAGGTCCAGCCGTTTCGAACATAACCTGGAACAAACAAACAGACTGAAAAAAATATATAATAATATAAAATACCAACAAGATTAAAAAAAAATGTTATTTATAGCCATATCCATTCACCAAAAAGTTGTTATTTTAATTTCACATACACACACTTTATTTTTATAATATGTAATAGATTTAAAAAAAATTGGAAACAAAACAAACGTAGAATAAACATTTTGAATAGAAACACAAAATAAAATTTTAAAATGCTTGCGATAGAAAGTTACCACGTTACCATGGCAAGGGTAGTCCGGTGAAGCTGTTAAGACCTTGCATGGTCAATTGGTCAATAGCGTAGTCAGTTCGAAAAAAAAAACCATGGCAAGGTATATAAGCTAACACGCAGCTTGTATCGTCATCATTATGCGATAGAACCTTTTTATATAAATCGATTGTTGACGTTCAGATCTCAGTTAATTAATAGTATTGAGACTCCAACTTTTTGGTAGTCATGCACGTCAACGAAAAAGAAAAAAGTGTCATTCATTCTTCTGTTTTCCATCGAACGATCAAGGCGATCATATTATAATGAGCAACTGAAACAAATATCATCATCAAAACAAGAATCATTATCCAACATTCGTGGAAGCTCAGCGGCCAGCTGCAACAGAGAGGAGATCACGAGGTACGTGCATTGTATCTTTACTGTTGTTAGCTGGATCTGAGCGAAAACTCTAAAGGTTCTTGAAGACCCTTCGGGGTCCCCCAGAGTAGCAGAAAGCCACTTCGGCGGTGCGCATGCTACACAGATAAAAGGAAAAAAACAGCCCGATTTTGAAATATTCTTCATTGGCGTTCCACTCTTATTATTCTTAGCGTCATATATAGCCTAAACCCTTCCTCGATAAATGAGCTATCTAAAACAGAAAGATTTTCTCAAATCGGACCTGTAGTTCCTGGGATTAGCTCGTTCAACCATACAAACATTAACTTTATATGTTAAAAGACTTTTATGTACACTTTATCTCTGTATAACAATATATATTTTCCTTTCTTTCTTTAAGCTATTGAAATAAGAGTTTATACTTCCGTTAATTAAATATGTAAATGGCGATTCGATGAAAGAATAAAGTTTAGGATGATAGAACGACTCGTTCATTAATATAATTTAAAAGAATTTTATTCTTTCGCTATCGGATCCCCTGTTCTACTTAAGAATTGTACTTGTCGTTTCTTTGTTGAAAGCATGTACTGAAATTATCTATATATTAATACGTGAAGCCTAAAGTTTGTATCCCTTTTTAACGGAATTGCGCGAACGGATGAACGTGAAATTTGGCATAGTTAAAGTTTATAGGGAGGAGCAGTGCAGAAAGCTATTTATTTTATATAAAATGCATTAGAAGTACATTAAATTAATTAAAATATGCATTACTCACACTAATACTTCAATTTTATACAACATATACACACATGTAAATAAAAAAGACAATATGACATCCGTCAATAAAGAACTTCAAAAAAGGTTGCGAAAGAGTTTGCAATGCTCGACTGTATGTATTATTTTACTCTTACGTTCTAATTACCCTTTTTCATTCTATATTCTACAATGATATTATAACATCAAACTTTAAAAAATCGATGAACTATGGCCGAATGTCGACCTCTGGGCGCCCACTAGTTAGTTTAATTATATAACTACTATGGCCCTGTTATTAATAGTATACTGTCTGTCAAGATGTGGTAAACCGTTTCTGGTTTATGAGTTTACTATCACCCCTGCCTCGCGTCGTAACATATACAATTTTTATTCAGAACATTATTTTTACATATCTCATAAGGCTTAGCTGTTACCAATGTAAACGCCTGAATGATCCTTCTTACGACTTCATTAGAATACATTGACACTTCTCTTCTGTATATCAATATATTATATATGTATTTTGCATATCAACTTTCGGAAATAAATTCTTTAAGTGAGGATGTAAGGGGTGTCGAATAACATCATAATACTTGAGACACCCAAGCTAACTTCACCTACATGTGGTACACCCTGCTGAGTAACGAACGAGGCAATTGCGAAAGCGGGGTGGTAGGGCTTTAAAACTTCGTCCGTGTGGAATAGGTACTTTGAGATACGCTAACACGCAGTGACAGTTCTCAAAGGGAAAACACCCGATTTTGAAACATTCTTCATTGATGCGTGATGATATATAAAGCCTTCCTTCGATAAATGAGCTATATAACACCGAAAGAGTTTTTCAAATCGGGCATGTAGTTTCTGATTAGCGCGTTCAACCAACCAAACAAACAAACTTTTCAGCTTTATATATTAGTATAAATAATAGAAACGAGCGAATGAAGTTCTAATTACCACGAGTTATTTATTTAACTTAACCTTTTTACATAAAAAAAACTAATCGAGAACCTTATTTGAAATATACACAATACTAGTTTTTAATTACGGCTTACCTCGCGTTAATGTTGCTTTGAAGTATCTGTCGAGAACACTACATTTTTTCTGTATGTAAAGTGCCTTATGTTCTATTCTGTGCCTTACCAACGTGTACTCAAGATTTAATTATGACCGTATTAATGTTTATAATATTAGTTACGATTTTAGAAATATCGTACAGAAAAAATATACGAAATATGATTTACCATACCTAACAAATTATAATCTGATCTGGCCATAGTAACGAATCTCAAAGGCTCTCTTAATTTCTTTCATATTGGAAGAAGTGATCTTAATTATTGTGCGGCTTATTAAATTAGAAATAGATATCTATATAGAGCCTGTATAAGTGAACCTATATTAATATATAGTCTATATGTTTGATATCATATTTATTTGTATAGAAGGCATCCTCCAAGACCGTTTCATGCATAAAATACCTGCTGTTGTCGAGATTACGAAGCACGTTATCGGATTTAAACTACAATGGCTTTGTTGATAACGTATTCGTATACCGTGGCTATCAACGTAGGTTCGAATAACTTTCTTTTATATCATAGGGGCCAAACGAACAGGTGGGTCACCTGATGTTAATCGATCACTACCCTACCACCTAGAATCAGTAATAGCTTCAGCGTAGCTCTACCACCTACAGGTATATACTTGAAGGAAAACGTCGTGACGTGGCCATAAAATGGTGTTAGGTCTTTTCTAAGACCGTTTGAGTTGAAAATCTGTCGCCAAGCATTTGTTGGTGCGTTCCTGCAGATGCACTTATTTATTTTATGAGGCGTCAACGTGACAATCGCATCTTAAAGATATAAAAAGTACCAGTTTTGTGATTAAATATAAATGCAGTCATATTTACAGACAACCACAGTATGCACCAACAATGCGTAGCTCTACCACCTACAGGTATATACTTGAAGGAAAACGTCGTGACGTGGCCATAAAATGGTGTTAGGTCTTTTCTAAGACCGTTTGAGTTGAAAATCTGTCGCCAAGCACTTATTGGTGTGTTCCTGCAACTGCACTTATTTATTTTATGGGTCATCAACGTGACAATACGTTTCTAAACATATTAAAAGTACCTGTTTTGTTATTAATTATAAATGCAGTCATATTTACAGACAACCACGGTATGCACCAACAATTTTACATATTCAATGATTTAACACAATAATATGAATTCTAGGAAATTATAACAGAAAGAGAAATAAAATTCTAAAACTAATTGGTTGTCCCCTTAGCCTAAAACTATATTTTAAATGATTATGAAAGCTAACAAAGTAATAGAAAGAGAAAAAAAGTACTAAAATCAATTAGTGCTTCGTCATTTAACATCAGACAGCGGGAAAACACTAAAAACCTATAGTACAAAAAAAAGGTTTATGTAGTCCATAAATCCTTATTATAAATGCTGAAATCACTGCTTTGTGAGCAATTCTCGAAGACGCTCACTCGGACTTAATTCCCTTTTTCCCTTCTCTCAAAGGGACCACACGGACGAGGCTCGGGAGCCACAGCTTACCGTAGCTTTCGACATGATATGAACAAAAAAGTTCAACATACATAACATTGTACCGTGAGTCCGTGGAACCGTCTTACGGTCAATGTTTTTGTTAGACTTAATAGGCTTTAACATGTGAGCAAAACCTCATTGCTGTATGACAATGCGGTGTAAATTTTCTTTTTTTTATGTCATAGGTGGCTAACGAACAGATGGGTCACCTGATGTTAAGTGATCACCACCGTCCATGGACACTAACAACACCAGAGGAGTTGCTAGTGCGTTGCCACCGTTTGGGGGAAAGGATTAAGTGAGGGAGAGGGAAAGGAACGAGGAGAGGGGAGGGGAGGTGGGCTTCCGGCGCTCCCACTGACCGAACGAAACGCAACAATGCAAGCACTGTTACTTCACGTCGGTTTTCTATGAGAGGGTGGTACTAAACCAGTAATAGTTTCAGCGTGGCTCTACCACCATGAAAATGGCAAACACGCTAAATCTAAACCTAAACTGCCGGAACACAACAGGTTCTTAGCTTCAAATTTACAACTTAACGGTGATAGCAAGTCAGGCGGACTTAGAAAGAACCATACCACCACGCTATGATCTCATAATGATGTTTTCACCGGAAGCTCCAACTCAGTCACAAGGATTCGACTTACGTCAATAAACACGGAGTTTTTTTTCGAAGTGACTACGATATTGACCTAGAAAGGTCTTAACAGCTTCACCGTGCTACAAACACGGTGTCCGAACACGCTATCAATTGAGAACTCATTGGAACATTTTTGAATAGAACCTAGTTTACCTGGTTTACCACATTGTTATTTAACTCCGATGCTATTGTGGTCAAACGATAAAAACTAATAAAGTATAAAAAAAGTTGAGGCAGTCCTGCCGACAGAAATGAAAACTCAAAACAATGAAATAAATGTGTTCTCTTTTTAAATCTCTCTGTTTAAATGACACTATTTAATTTTCAGAATTTGTTTATTGAAATTATTAACATTAGTGTGATTTTCATATTTATTGCAACTCGGAGCAGTAATTATATACATTTTTATAAAGTCTATTTATCAAACAAACGTATGATGAGCTGAAAAATATCAAAATATCACATGTACACCAGCCCCTATACTACGCATCGGTAGTTAAATGCAACACGGTCGGTCATGCTTACCTAGTATGTCATGACCCAAAATTATAAACTTATCTCTGCTAAAAAAACCGATCAATGCGCCTAAAGAAGTTGTCACTTCAAAAAAAGTATTATATTCCGTTTTATTCATAAAAATACATTTGAAATACTTCTCAATAACCTTTATAAGAGTTTTTAACCAATTTCGGCATTGAAATTTAAATACCTTTTCACTCAAATAGTAACACCGTTTAGATCCGTCAGCATGATTAATTTCATTTAGTCTCGAGCCTCAGTGAAGTTGTTTAACAAAGGCTTAAAACTGGTAAACAACATAAAATTTATTAAAACACGAATGCCGGCTCATCAACTTTTACATCGAAGTTATAATTAAAAGACAATCAATCATAAATTTTACATCGACTTTACGAACGGTACACTATTGGTAAATATGCCGGGTCAGTTTGACATTTATGATAAATTAGTGAGTAAATAATCAATAATAATGACAGCACAACTATCATTATATTAATACGTGAAGCCTAAACTTTGTATCCCTTTTTAACGGAACTGGGCGAACGGATGAACGTGAAATTTGGCATAGTTGAAGTTTATATGGAGGAGAAGTGCAGAAACCTATTTATTTTATATAAAATGCATTAGAAGTACATTAAATTAATTAAAATATGCATCACTCATACTAATGCTTCAATTTTACACAGCTTATACACACATATAAATAAAAAAGACATTGTGACATCTTTTGAAGGACTTCAAAAAAGGTTGTGAAGGTGGTTGCTATGTATTATTTTACTCTGACGTTCCAATTACCCTTTTTCAATGATATTATAACATACAACTATAATTATAATAACTGAGTAACCATGATAAAAATCTTGATTATAGAAGTAAGTTGACAAAAGAACTCTAATAAAGTTCAAACTTTAAAAAATCAATGAACTATGGTCGAATGTCGACCAATGGGCGCCCACTAGTAGATTTTAATCCGTATAGCTTTTAGGGAAATGGATTTCCTATAATCTATCTCCCTATACATAAGTATAATAAAAATGTAAATGTAACAAGTCTGTAATTATTAGATTTTTGTGACAAAATTTATTGCACATGACTAAGAATAAGTAAAGGAATACATTTCAATCACTTTTAGAAATGTCTGTCTGTTTATTACTAAGTTTATGATATAGGTTTATTTTGCGGGGTGGTAGGATTTTACAGCCCGACTGGATCGCAACCACCATGTACATGGTGAAAAAGCCCGTAATAGTGATTCGCTTCTGCGGGTCGCGTTTCGGGATCAGCCTGTGCATATCCAGCTTTTCGCAGGCCGGCATGACAGCGGCGACCAGCGATGGATATTATGTCACTGTCACTCGGTGGTCGCCATTGTTTTTGGATTGTACTGTGCTTACCATCAGGCATAGTGCAGTCATTTTGCGTGCTACAATAAAAAAAAAAACCATTACCTGTAAATTCTCGAGTAACATTTAATCTTTGTCTCACTAAACTCAGTACAATTTATCAAAAGTTATTGTATATATCTATACTAATATTATAAAGAAGTAAAGTTTGTGAGGTTGTAGAGGCTAATCTCAGGAACTACTATATCAATTTTGAAATTTCTTTTACCAATAGAAAGCCACGTTATTGTTAGTTTCATATACTACTAACCCGAAAAATGAAAAAACTTTTTGTGGTAGTCGGATTTGCAAAGTAGGACAAAAAACGGTCGAACAAAAACGTTTCTTACGAACGCTGCCTTAACGATGAGAGATGCACAATTGAATTCTAGAGGAAAGTTGTAGAGCTTCGATCAACAATAACTAAATAAAGGGGTCACTAACAAAATCCGAAGCTAAAATCTGTCCGCATAAATATATATACTTATGTGTAGCTATTTGTTTACTAAAAAAGGGAGAAAAAATATTTAAAACAGTTTTAAGTTCAACCTAATTACAACCATGACACCTTGTAATAAAGTCACAAATGTTCAAAATAATATCTAATACTTAGGATAAAAATGAGCAAAGCAATAATATTCTGCCCTCACAAATGAAAAGACAACATAAACAACATTTAGTGTGAAGTCAACCTTAACATGCAATGAATAAAGTACTTTTTCCTGTTATTGTGCGTAGTTGAAGAGCCTTGGCCAAACATTTGTACTACAGCTATAAAATCGGTAATTTTGTTCAAAATTTGATATTATTTCTTAGTTTAAAGCTTAAAATATAACTTATTCAACATGTATTTAGCAAAAGTAAGATACTCGGCCGTTAAATTGCTTTTTCGGGTATTATTTTTGCATCTTTTGAATACACTGCGGCATGTGAAACGTGCTTACATTGGCTGTGTTTGAAACAAACTAAACAAAATAAAAGCTCACATTTCAAGTGATATTTTTCACGCCGACCCGATATATAGTTATTGTTGATCGAAGTTGTAGAGCTTAATAATGCCTACAAAAAAGTCACCGACAGCATATGTCTAACTTTTATATTTAAGTTATACGGGTCAGCTATATATATATAATAAGAATGTGAATATAACGTGTCTGTACTTTTTTTTAATTTTGTAAAAAAATTGTTACAATTTTCTCAGAATAAGTAAATACATTTCATTAATTTTAATTATTTTTAGAAATATCTATCTGTTTGTTTGTGCAGGCGTCACTGGTAAAGTGTAACGCCGATGATTAAACCTCACCATGAAAATTATAAAGTTTATCTTCTAAATATGTGTAACATACATATATTCAAAATACATTACACAACAACAATCGTTTTAGTGGATGCACGGAGAGGAATCAATTCCAGACATCACTATAATTCGTATTGATGTGTTGTGTTTGTAATTGTCAAGAACTGTCGAAACAAGGTTTGTATGTAGAAAAATATTTGAAATATCACTATCACTACATCCAACAAAGTCCTCTGCCACGTCTATATGTCTGTCTGTCTGCTCGCGGTAAACTCAAAAACTACTGAATGAATATTCATGCCGTTCTCACCAGTAGATAAAATGATTCATGAGGAAGGTTTAGATATATAATTTGTTAAGGTCCGCACAGTCCGCTACTCGTATATAAAAGTGAAAAATTTGTGATAAAAAAATTCCATATAAAAATTTTCTTAGTGAGACAAAAACAGCAGGAGATTTACAAATATATTGACAGATTGATACTCAGTTGCCAATTTAACTCCATTACATGGTTGTACGATAATGAAAAGATTTGATTCATATTTGTAGTTAGTACACACATGTGTTAAGCCGGGTCTGAGTGCTAGTTTTATACAAACAAGTAACAAATAGGCAATGTTGACCTATATTAGTTAGATCAATAAACCACACTGCAATGGGAAAATAAAAACCAACAGCAGCCGGCGCGGCGTGAATGCGAATAACGTTTGCAACGATGTTATATCACTTTATTATATTTTTATTTATTTATACTTTTATTAACTCCCATGTATCTAGAATATATTATCTAAAAAATAAAGTAGTTATAAATACACATTGACAAGTATTATTAAGTATTATTATCAATAAAGCAGATATGTTTTATGTAAACTTTTTTTTTTGGTACGTACCAGGAAATATAATATTGTTAGTGGCAAATACTACTGCTATGTTGATTAATAAAAAAGAAAAAAAAAACAAAAATAGAACAACGCAAATCAACTAACATCTCTAATCGTTCAACATTTATCAAGGAGTTCATCACACGACGTATAAACTTTATACAGTCCCCGCCAATCTTTTTGAGCACTCTGTATGTAGTTGCAAAGAATACAAATTTAGGTATAAATTAAAAAATGTTAGTTTATATGTCACACACTCACACTAAAAACGCCACACTCACACTAAAAACATCCAATCAAAGCATATGAAAACATATATATCAGTAGTCAATTTGCTGTAAATACAGAGATAATATGTATAATTGTTTATGATCACTTATATGCTATGGTATGTAAATTGTAACATGTTCATAATATTTGTAACAGAAGTTTTTGGCGGGATCTTGGTCTGTCATGTAGTGGATTTTATTTTTAATTCATTATCATGTGTTACTGGACTCTATATTGTGTAAAATTGGTGGTGTTTTATGTAATATAGTTTGCTTATTGTGCATAAGTGAAGTGAATGGAAAATAATACCACGGACCATGAATTCTGAGATGCCACAAAAATTCCATGGAAAGTTCTAACAAGTTGGCCACGAAGAGAATACTGAGTAAAACCAAAATATTCGCTAATTCAATTCACGCGGAATATGTACAAATAAAACAAGAAAAAAAAACTCTCTAGAACATACGTATTTGTTTTGTAGTACACTATATTAAAATATTTGTAACTTTTAATTATAGTTTTAATGTGCCTTTAAGATCAATTACGACGAAAGACGCTATTTTAGGAGATATAAAAAAATACGTGAGTGTCGTGCAACTCTTGGTTGGTACAAAGTTCCTTTCGTAGTATGTTATCATTGATAAATGTAATATCATCATCATCAGCCTGTAAGAGACCCACTGCAGGGCCATAAGCCTCTTCCCGAAGGAAGGTATGGGCATAATCACCACGCCAGCCCACGACATATTGGCGATTCCAAACTCTGAGAAATCCACAGTTCTATATTTTTCCCACATACAGTAGTACTACAAGAACACTTCTCAGGTTCAGGTTTCCTCACGATGTTTTCCTTCCATTATAAAATATCAAGTTGATAGAGTTCAATTGTAAATTAAACGATAAAAATATTTATAAAATAAATAATAATAAATTAAACACTGAATGATCTGGGATAGTCAAGTTAATACATCAAAAGATAATCCTTGAGTTGGTTTGCTATTGAAATGAAAATTATATGTATGTATATATTGTATACACTCTCTCTCTCTTTTTCTCTCTAACCTACTGTACATATAATCTGCACATCCACAAAACGTAAAAATAAAATTAAATAATCATCTCTACCACTTACTTTATCATAACTATATTCTACTTGTATCAAAACTTTCTCACACTCCATTGTGCTTAAGAAAATTATCAATATGAAAAAATATGAGTCAAATGTCACTTGCCTGTAACTACTAACGCGTGTACATAAGTACACATAAACTTCTTTTTTAATTATTTTTCTCAAATAAACTCAAAACAGCGGTAGAGTCTTATCAGTGTAGTCATAGAGTTTTAGAGTATTAATTGGTTTTAGTATTTTCTTTCTCTTTCTGCGATAGTTTGTTAGTTTTTATATTATTTTGAAATTTGTAAAATAGATAAATATTAAGTTTTCTTGGAATTTCATTTATTCTTGGAGCATGTCGTGGTTAATAAGAATTTAAATAAAACGTTTCTGCACTTTTAGATTTTAGTGAAAGTTGATGCATGTGATGATTGATAAATAATAAAATACATTTAAATCGTTTTTATCGTGTTAGCCCAAAGTAACTACTCCACGCGGACGAAGTCGCAGACAGAAGCTAGTAATATATAAATTTGTTGTATAAAATATAGTCATACATTCTATTAAGTGTTTTAATGTTGTATACATTTATCACCAGCGCTAAAAAACTAGACATATACCTTGAGAACAGTACTTTTCTTTGATGAAAACTTACTTTTCTTTCATGACGAGCAGTTGAGCCGTGAAAGTGTAACAACAAACAAACTGACATTCGTATTTGTAATATCAATTATATGTTTTATTAAACAATATAATATTAATAATGAGGATGTGGGTGTGTATCACAGTATTCTGTCAGAACCGATATCGGACTGTTGCAAAAAGCTCTGTAATATATTAAATTTACTAGTTAGGCTATTTGTGGTTTTAGATTTAAGAATTTTAGTTATATATAGATATAAATTACGATGGGACTGACATGTCAAAAAGTCCCTTAAAAAAATAAAGAGAAAAAAAAAATATGATGAAGATTTTCTCTTCTACACGTATTAAAATAGGGGACTCGATTTTCGCATTTATTGTATTATAATTTTTAAACGTCAAACTATTGGATAAAAACTTAATACGCCATTTTGTATTTCTTTTGATTCTCTATAGAAAAGTCCTTAACAGATTTTCCGTATCATTAGTAACAACTACGTTACAAACTTTATTAACTATCTTCGGAGACGAAGTATTGCACACGTTTAAATACAAAAAAATTTTGATCGTATTTTTTTTAGTTAGAAAAAAGGCACAGACCTAGTCTATGCATAGGAAGAAACAAGAGACGTAACTCTATCTTGAGTAGGTAACATGCCAAGCGAACGCTTGAAAATACCACACCAACATGATATAGTATCATCAAGATATCTTCTTCCACTGAAAACTTACGTTGAAGCCTTATCCTGACATAGAAAACTTATTCTCAGAAACATAAACACACTAAAAGAGATAAGTAATAACTGTCGTGTCATCTACGTAAATATATTTTGCAGCCCGCCTTGAACACTTTTACTCAGATAAATTAGTTTTACTACGAAAAAGGATTCAACTTTTCAGTGACAATATAAAAACCGACAAGAAAATCCATACTAATATTATAAAGTTGAAGAGTTTATTTGCTTGAACGCACTAATCTCGAGAACTACTGGTCCGATTTGAAAAATTCTTTCAGTGTTAGATAGCACATTTTTCGAGAAAGGCTATAAGCTATATATCTTCATGCTAACACCAACAGAAGCGGTCACCAATGAAGAATGTCTCAGAATCGGGGTTAACGTACGTAATAATTAAAAATATTTTCATCTACGTAAACGAAGTCGCGAGTTAAAGTTAGCGTTAGCTCAAAGTAACTATTCCACGTCACGGGCTGAAGCCAGTTACAAAATAAAAATATTACAAAAATGTTAACTCGGCTCCCGAAACTAATTCAACTCGGTTGCACGGGGCTTAGTAATTACAGAAACCTTGTTCGCACGGCTCATTAAAGACATTTTCTGTCTTAAATGGCTTGTAGTTCAAAAAGTTTTAATGTTCATAATGAAATTAGAGAGTTTCCCACTGCTGGGTAGACTCCCATTGAAGGCAGGTATGAGTTAAACCATCATTATAGTCCACAACGAGTGAACTGATAAGTCGATAGTTCTGTTTTTTAATTTCGCGCTACTATTCGTTTATTCCCAATAACTGATGATATTATTTAATTCGATTTAAATTACTAAACGGTAAATAATCATCATCATCATTACATAGTATAAAACAAAGTCCCTTACCGCGTCTGTCTGTCTGTCTGTTCGCGATAAACTCAAAAACTACTGAACGGATTTCATGCGGTTTTCACCAGTGGATAGAGTGATTCATGCGGAACCGATCATCATATTTTGTAACACATCGTCAAGGGTACAAAAAAGGGTACATTAATCCAGAAAAAAGTATTGCTTCCTATTGCCTACTTGTATAGTGGACTGTATTTTAATATGGTAAAAGCAAACACAAGACGTCTTTCTTCCTTCGTTTATTCGCGACAAGAGAAATTACACAGATAAAAAATCTTATATTTTAATGATGCCATAGACACTTCCGAGGTATAAGGTTAGATCTACAATAATGCCAAAAAAATCTGCGAGCATAGCTAGTTATCTCATAATTTTTTATCGTAATATCATTATTTAATTTTCACATGAACAAAAACATAAAGCTACAAAAAACAATGTATACACAAAATGTTCCGTATATTGCTTTTCCTCAATCAAAGACGAATGATCAATAAATATCGTCCAATTATTAATGGGCAGTGTACCCGAAACACAGTTTACGAGCGTTCGAGTACACAGTAATACTGATGTTATTATAATTTTATAATTATACAGCACGTTTAACAAACAACAAAGGAAAAGTTCGCTACTTCAACACACTGCTGTTTCCGCACGGATTTGTGAAATTGTATTATCTTTTAATTTACTGTATGTTTTTAATTAATGAGAAATATTTTAACTATTCTACATTAGCCGTGTATAATATAACTAGCTGGTACACACGACCTCGTCTGCGTGGTTTATTACCTCAATTGTTTTGTTATATCTCAATTAGGCAGCGTTTTCGACGAAAGCTGCAGAGCTTGACTTTTTCCGACACTTCCAACAATTATGGTTATATTGTAACCAATTTACAAACAATCTTGACAAATGATATACCCAAACCCTCGTCGTAAACCATTCTATCTATTAAAGGAAATCGCATGAAAATCCGTTTAATAGTTGTTGAGTTTATAGCGAACAGACAGACAGACGCGACGGAGGACTTTGTTTTACAATATGCAGTGATATATTATTATTGTTATCACTTTAACTGACCACATTATGTGTAGATACGCGTATCTAGTTATAAAAAAATTATATCCCAGAGATGGGCAGTAGACGACAATTAGTGAATAGTAAAGTAGAGTATTCTGTAGCTATAAGGTGTGAAGTTCAAACATTAATTATACAAACTTTAAGTCCGGTGGAGCTGTGAAAACTTTACAAGTGACAAATTAGGTAATTTGTAAGATAAATCTTTACTTTTTTAATAAAATACTTTCTTATTTTATTTATTAAAAAGATTGCTAATTATTTCAAAGCATTCGTCGGGATACTGTTTGTAAATACAATATATAAACGGAAGCGATACGATAGATTTTATTTTATTTTTTTATTTATTACAATATATAGTATTTTACATATAACGAGAAAACGTAGTTTGCGGCATACTTTATTTAGACTCACTTTGTGCTGCAATGTTTTTTTTTCTGTAATCTTATATTGCCTATTTAACCCCTACAATACTTTTACCGAGTTCAAGTAACCTCCGTTACATTTGATCATTACTGCTTAACCCCTATGAAAAAGCGTAATGATATAATTGAGATAAACACTCCAAAAAGTCCTCTATAGGTAGACTGACTGGTAAATAGACTGCATTAAAATTTTTTCAACCATTTTGGAAATTTTCCTGAACAAATAATAGACACTTCTCCATTTATGTGTATATATTTGTCATTGTTTCGTAAATTGAAGTGAACGTACACACCCCACGGTTCATTATACTTTGTTAATGAAGTGTATTTATATAAGAATAAATATTTGTCAACTCGTTTGCCCTCCCCGAGTCATTAGGAATCGTATCCTCGTGTCTCCTAACGTAAGAAACGTGTTTACAGAGTAAACATCGTTCGGAACAACGTTATACACCTAGCAATTCTTTTACTGATGCCTATAGTTTATGAGCTACCACAGGCACTGTGACTGTGTATTTTTACATTTAAATAATTAAATCTGTGTTATGAATAGTCATTCATAGATAGAAATAGATGTTGTATCTATTTACTTTTATATTTTTTTAAGTGTACAAGTTTTTATATGAATACTAGCGGACCTGGCAGACGTTGTCCCGCCCTGATTATTAAAATAACCCTTGACAATTATATACTAACGTTCCGCATGAATCACTCCACCCGCTGGTGAAAACCGCATGAAAATCCGTTCAGTAGTTTTTGAGTTTATCGCGGACAGGCAGACAGACAGACTTTGTTTTATTAATGATATAAGCCTTTATATACAACACTATGTCTTCTTAGAACTGTATCTGTTACAGTAAAGTAATTTGTAATTAGAATAAAATTCCAAACTAAATACAACACTCATCAGTAATAAATCTTTGCAATGTTCGAATGTAAAACGGAATATGATATTATTATCATAAATTTCGCTCGTGACAATTCTAGAGCGATCATACTTCAGCTCGTAGCTATAGTAATGTAATGCCTATGATTTCTTTATGAGCTATATTCATAAAACAAATGCCGAGAATTTCCCTAAGGATTTCAATTTATTGTCTACCCTCTAGTACCGTCATAAATCTGTTACGAAATCGATAAACACGAACCTCCGATAATAGCACAACATAATCACAAAATCATTGCGAAAATATAAAACAAAAGTCGAACAATAAAATACCGCCAAAAAATTAAAGAAAGTTAAAAGAAGTAAGGAAGAGAATTGATATAGAGTTTAGCGTATCATAAACATTGATGTGCAATGCGCAACAGGGTGGGAGGCGACATGCATGCGTTGGTACCTGAGGGCGGGCGCCGGGTGCGGGGTACGGAGTGCTCCGAGAACTGAGGCACTCCGGAGGGCAAGCCGCCGGGCCGCTACACGCGGACTAACGCATTCGCGTGCCGCCCTGCCGCCTCTACGTTTTACAGTGTTGCCAACAACACATTTTAAACTACCATTACAAATAATAAATAACGCCTCGGAGTTTTTGGCGGGATCTTGGCATGTCATGTAGTGGACTTTACATTCTATTCATAGTCTAGAGTTATTTGGTTCTATATTATGTAATATTGATCGTGTTTTGCGTAATTTAGTTTGGTTATTGTGCACAAGTTGAGTGAATCGGAAATAATACCACGGAGCATGAATTCTGACTTGCTCAAAAACTCCTTGGAAAGTTTAACAAGCTGGCAACCATCTTGTTAGTTCATTGAAATGATCGCAAGAAAATTGTAATTGTAACCTACTCGACAATGGCAGCAATAATCTAATAGAAGATTGGTTGCCTAAAATGAAGTAAATAAAAAAATAACGCCACTTTGTTTTATCTTATCAGTACATAGTTTCCTACAATAGCTATAGGTGAAATAAATAATATCTTAAAAGAAATATAGCGTTGTTAAAATAGTCACTTATCACTTTCAAATCAAATAATATACTATTAATTCATAAGAGAAAAAATTACTATACCTTATTTAGTTGTTATATCAATTTATAACAAGTTCGATTAATAAGTTATGATTCTAGTTAGAGTTTACTTAAAGCAAGTCGCATAAAGATTAAATTTACCCGTATCGAGGTATAAAATTTATCGACAGAGTGGCAACACCGATTCCCGCCCCGAGCCCCTCCGACCCGGCACGTCGGGGTCCGGAATAATGAAGCGGGGAAAAGAGATTGCGGAGCGAGGAAATGCCGGAAGGTACCGGCCCATGCCGGATGGCGGGACGCGCTGCCGGATCTGCTTGCGCCTCTCCTGCGCCCTACAACTTCCCAAACAAGCCATGTGTAAACGATGCCCACAATGACTACAATGGAACTGAAAAGGGAAAAGTCATGCCGCTTTACAGGCATGAGTAGTCACTTCGTAAAATAGATTACTTAATATATAATCAGTACAAAATATGTTATCAACAATAAGTTTATTGTATTGAGAGATAATAATGTTTAAACGATTCTACTAAATATAATAATAAGAGTTACGAATGTTTGTTTGTAACACTTCCATACCTTGTCTACTCAACCAATCATCATGAAATTGCATACACGTTGCTACGATACAGACAAGGACTTAGGATAGCTATCATGCGAAAATAAATCCTGTTCCCGAGAAATATAATAGATTAAATTTATATTATCACGGCCAAAACCGCGGGCAAAAGCTAGTGATTACATATAAATAAAACGGGAAAAATATTTAAAAGTATGATACTATTATTTTTACTCACGATTCGAAACATATTGTTTGCATTATATTATGAACTAATTTAGCCCCGCGATTTCACTTATATTTATTTCTTTTCACTGTCACTCAAAATACATATTTTATATTAGAAGCTCATTATATTTAACAAGTTGGCACTACTGTATAACATAAACTTGTTAGTGGTCTATGGTTAGTGTCTTGTTATTACAAATAAGTTAATTTTCTCAACGCTTCAGGCATTTTCCGAAGAGACATAGACTTACGAGAGTTGACATTTGAACTAATATACATTTTTTTACATTTTTACATAGTATGAAACAAAGTCGTCTGCCGTGTCTGTCTGTCTGTCTGTTCGCGATAAACTCAAAACATACTGAACGGATTTTCATGCGGTTTTCCCCAGTAGATAGAGTGATTCACGAGGAAGGTTTAGGTTAGGTTATAATTTGTCAATATTTTTAAATTATGGAGGGCAGGACAACGTCCGCCGGGCTGGCTAGTTTATTAAAACAGTACAAAAAGTATTGGTGAACATAATATATTTTTCAAACAAATAGCTTCCATCGAAATATCTTTCGAATACCATGGGACTTGTACTGATAAATCCGTTTGCACAATTTATAATTCATGTTAATTCCTTATCGAAACAAGTTTAAGAGAGCGGCAGCTTAAAGCACAGTATTTAAATTTAATTAACTTCTGACGTAATTAATTATACCATATTTTAATATAAAGCCACTTTTTTAACGAACTTCTTCTCGGATATTGACTAAGAGAAGAGAAAAAAACATTATGCGCCATTTTGATTTATTTAACAACAACTATATTTTGATTCATGATAATCACAATTAAGGTTATGAAGTAAATGTTCAGGTTCCAAATGTTCTTTGTGTTCTTTGCGATGAAATTAACAAACAAAGATAATAATTGTAATTGTGGTCACAGAATAACATTTTGTTTTATATTTTATTTAAATCCGACGTTAAATGATGATATTGTATTAGACAGTATGCGTACGGGAAGTATATGTAGTTTCAATTAAAATATACACTACATAAATAGGTTTCAGTACATTTTTATATGTATACGCATATCCGAAATCGCTACCGTAGAAAAAGAACTTAATGATGATAATAGAAAATGAATAAATACGGTTTCTAAAGGTGGTAGAACCACATTGAAACTATTACTGGTTTCAGCATGAATGAGTCGGCTCGCCCGGGGTAGTACCACCCTCTGTGACCGACGTGACGTAACAGTGCTTGCATTGTTGCGTTTCGTTCGATCAGTGAGAGCGCCGGATAACCCACCTCCCCTCCCCCTCCCCCAAACACAGATTGGCAACGCACTTGCGACTCTATGGTGCTGCAAGTGTCTATGGACGTTGGTGATCACTTAACATCTGTTCGTTTGCATCCTATGATATACAAAATATTTATATTATTGGTACATCATGTTACATATATATTATAATATATATGGTATATATTAACAGTGCCTGCGACTACGACCGCGTGAAATTTCAATTATAAACACAGTGATTA
Source organism: Antheraea pernyi (assembly GCA_015888305.1). Taxonomy (NCBI): domain Eukaryota; kingdom Metazoa; phylum Arthropoda; class Insecta; order Lepidoptera; family Saturniidae; genus Antheraea; species Antheraea pernyi. The sequence continues at coordinate 21,077 of MU159520.1, read as the reverse complement.
ATCAAATCCTACAGGATTGTATTGTGTATTAACTCGACATCGGCGATTTAATTAGACTCACCCTTTGTGAACGATTTTGTTCTCCGAGACGCAGCGTGGCACTACAGCACATAGTTGTACATCGTATATATTTGAAAATTTTTATAGGTATGTTCAGTTTTGACGGATGCACAGTGAGAAGTGTTCCAGTCATCAAAATTATTCACATTTCGAACCACCTTAAAATAAGCCTTCTCTTTTGTGTTTTTTATAAGTAAGATATACATATATACGAATGTGTTATATATGTAAAACATATCCTATATGTTATATTGGTGTATAAACTAATACCATACCAAATTTGATGAAAATACATACAGTTTTTGCGTGTGTTCTGTCATTCATTCTATGACACCAATATGGTGGAGTCACCAAAGTATTTCTTCTTTAAAATGTTTAATGTAGATATCCTATATGTTATACCGGTGTATAAACTTCGTGAACCATACCAAATTTCGTGAAAATCAATGGATTTTATGATGGATTGGAATGGATATTTTATTTTATTTTATATGAAAACTGAATGCAGTTTTTGCATGTGTTCTGTAATAGATTCCAGGCCCCACCACCAGAGTATTTCTTCTTTAAAATATTTAATGTACAGATTGCGTTCCGTTACCGTTTTATAGTATAGAAGATGTTCCCATATTGAACCATCCTATCGTTTAGATATCAAAACCCGCTTGACAAATTTCATCCAAATCCGTCCAGTAGTTTTTGCGTGAATCCCGTACAAGCGACAGACAGAAAGATTTTATTTTATCTATGCAAATGTGTTCTGTCATTGATTCTAAAGTGTGTAGTGGGGCACTAGAGTAATTTTTTTTTAAATTTAATGTACAGATTTCGTCCCGTTAGCTTTTTATTATATATATAGGTAAACTTAATACATATTTTTATTTAAAACAAAAACATCTCACACTCCTTTGTTTTCACAATTTCTTTTCGAGATTCTAAACGAGCAGACAAAATAAGTTACTTCTTAAATTCGATACTTTCCACGTTCGTAATAAATGTAGATGAAATTAAACTTTATAACTTTGAGAAACTCCGAGATATGCCGACTAGAACTTTTCAAATTCTCATTGCGCGTACCGTGTTCCAGGAGTTGTCTGTTTTGTTATCCAAGGTTTGTGATATAGTAGAAAATATTAATTATTTTTGCAATCCCGACTTTCTTTTGTTAACTATGAAATATTAAAACTATAATATTATTTGGCAACGTGTAATTTGCTTTATAAATTACTAGCTGTACCTGCGACTCCGTCTGCGTGGAACCTACTGCAAAAAAAAAACAAAAGTAATAAAATCATGTGAATATCAAGTCCACTTATTTATCTACTTTTCTCTCGTACTTAAGTCGCGTCGTCACTAAAATTACAATAACTTTTGATAGAGAGAACCGATTTTAATGAAACAAAGATTAAACGTTACTCGAAGACATGCTTTATGATTTTGTATATAGTACTTTAGCAGTGATGCGTGTCCAAACAGACAGATAGACAGACAGACGTTTCCAATAATGATTGAAATGTATTTTATTATTTATCCTCGGACACCTGGAATAAATTTTTTTTACAAAAATATTAAAGAACAGACATTTTAGATTTACATTCCTACTATATATATATAGTTCCTCAAACGTCGTTACCATAACGCGGTGAAATTAAAAGGGCCAGAGTACAAATTTATTAAAACAGATATTCCCCTTGGATATAAAAATTTATCGTTATTCCTTACCCATAATACTGCACGTATTGAGAGGGAAAAGATGGCGCATGCTGCCCGAGCTACACCTGCCGCCACCTTAAATTGGTCGTGAAATACCAAGGTAGCATTTTCGTCCGCACTACATAGACGTAGTGGGGAAAATTTCACATGTCGTGCGTACGTGAAACAATGAATACCCCGGACTCGGCGAGCTAAAAAGTATTTTATTGTAACGTTAATAAAGGTTTTATTTCTACCACGCATGTAATAGTAACAAATTTTATATATCTAACTATTGAATAAAGATTATTAGAGAATTTAATACGCATGTTATTCATAGCGACATCCGAGTGAACAGTGAGGCGCTGTGTGCAAATATAATATCCTATTTATACTATAACTATGACACACGAATGAAAACGGTAACGTAGGCTCGCATTTTCCCATTATTGATTTAGTATTAGTTAATTTAGCCCGTAGACCACCTGTAGCTACCGAGTATACTATCCTCTTTGGCAGACTGGCTGAATCTTTTGTATATATTGTAAATAGAATGTCGTTCAAACAAATGAACGACCGCGTCTCTGTATAAATACCATATATGGAGTTGTGAATAAACACTCTATTTTACGCAGTCCGTGTCAGTATAGACTTCTGTAGTAGCTTGAAGCTGCTACACGCCGCTTGCATTATGTTTCGTTTTTACATAACATGGGCAATGCAGATATACAATTGTTCAAACATTACGTAGATACAAATTATAAAACGATAATACTATTTTATTGTTTTAAAACGATAATTTAAAATATTAACAACGTTTTTTAATAACCACTTACGTCATAAAAAAATAATGCACGAGGTAAACTTTGTTAATTTGCTTGTAGCAGTTAAACTACGGAACTACTGATCCAATTCAAAGAGTTATTTCGTTCATAGGAAGGTAAATTATCTGCGAGTGTTATAAACTATGTTTTATGGTTATTAAATTGTATATAGTAACTACAACTTGCAACATCGCTTTTGTAAATATAGTTTTGGTATCTCTTGGAAACGTGTATTTTTTATTAAGATTATTTGTGAGTTGTATTTTATTTTATGTATATTATAAATTTGTCATTACTGTTTAGACTCTGTGAAAAAGCGTTATGATATATAGCTCGAACAATACCGTGAAGAGTCCCCTAAATTCCAGTAAAGGTCTCGTTAAAAAGGATTCAGCCGATTCGAAGGAAACCGCAAACAGACGTTTGCCACTTTTATATACCAGATGACTGTTTAGGCTTAGACACTCGCAGTATTCTAGGATATGACGCTTCATGGTCACATTTAACATATAAAATAATAATATTAAAACAAATACTAATAAACAACCAAGAAAACCTAAGTTAAAGTTTGTTCTAAGACTTTGAAAAGTAGCTATCTACAAACGTGTAAATAAAATAATAAGCCTAAGTGCAACGACCAATGCCAAAAGCTAAAATGGGCGACACGGAGTTAATAACTTTCGATAGTAAAATGGGCAATAACCCTTTCGTTTTGTTCCTGACGTTTCAGGTTCCCTTTCAACTGAAAGTAACATAAACCGACGGTCATTGACAAGTACACGTAACATAGACGCGTAGAGGATTGTCCATAATTTTTGTATTTTTCTAAATATTTAGGTCAATTTTTTTTAATTGATTTAGAACGAGGATCGAGTACATTGTGTCCTCCAGAAATATTGCTACTGTCTAAACAATCACCTGGTATATGGTAGATTGAAGAATACAATACCATGGTCTGTTTTAGTATGTTGATAATGCTTCCGTAATAGAAATAATGTGAAATCAAAACTATTGATCATGGTAGCATATAAATGATTAAAACTAAACATATATCTATAAAAAAGTCGATGCCTTTTTTTTCTCGCTCTCACCCCAAAATACCATAGTATATATTCAAACAAAAATTATGCCCAAAGGATAGCCCTTAATTTCGATTTTAAGAGGTCCCTCAACGAACTTTAAATTTCCACAGATATTTTATTTTGTAAAATTGAATGGATATGTCTCATTAAGCGATAAATTATCAACAAAAAATTCATTGAGTCAAATTTCTATCTTTAATATTTAAATTTCCACGGATTTTTCAAATTTGTATTTTTAATAAATTTGCGTTTTTTTTTTATCTTTTGCGGCTAAACTATAAAGATAGAATAAAGACTTAAATGGCAATTTTGTAGTTCTTTTGACGCTCTATACAAAAGTCCATAACGGCTTTTCCGTATCATAAATAACGTTTATATATATTGAAAATAACATCGTTATAAGGCTTTTTAAAATTCCTCTTTGGTTAGCTACCACTCTCAAATTACAAAATCTGTCACCAACCATATATTGAAGGAAGGAACCAAGAAGACCAAGAGAGCCACTCCTGTAAAAATATCCTTAGACCATACTGTTATTTAATATCTGATGAGATATTATTCAGACACCAAAACTTATAAGTACTTGCTTAAATATTATTTACTTTGCATTTCCGTAAAGTAGCAACCAAGGAAATATTTAAATTGAATTATCTCAAAGTAAAGCAATCATCAGTTAAACACTCAAATCTAAAAATACAGTTATTTAGATCGAAAATACTTAAGTTCACTTATATACATGTTTCTATTATTTTTTATAGAATAAAACAATAAATAAAGTCACCAATAGCAATTTTAAGAAATATAAAACATTTAAAAGGAGTATGACTATTCCGCTTCGAACAAAATACACTCGACGTTAGTCTTTCCGAAATAAACATGTTTCTGAAAGACAAATTTGCTCTGAAATTAAGTTCTCATAACAACTCCGACATGAATTCAAGATTCCTTGTAGTTCCAGTCAGTTTCGCTGTATTCTAAACTAAAGCTAGAATTTGACTTTCATAAAGGCCTTGTCAAAGCTTCATTTGAATAAGAATATTCATCGTAAATTTAAAAGAATGGACATTTACAATATTTGTACTTCTTTAGCTATATTCTTTTCTCTTAACTTTCTTTATTGGTAAACAAAAATAAACCGTATAAATCAGTAAATAAACTAGTACAATAACCGTATAAACCGGTATATACACCATATAAACCGTGGTATAGATCGTAAAAACCGGTAAAGAAACGATCCGTTTGATAGAAACATTTACGAAACAAAAGCGAACGTTTTCGAATAAATAGAATAAAGCTGAATCAGTGTAATAATAAACGTCATAGTAAATCTTTCACAGCAATTTACAAATGATACAAGAGTATTCGCACTCGAAATCTACGTACATCCAAAGCCACATAAGTGGGGCAAGCGTTCCTGTAAATTGGACACTTCAGCATCGAGAGTCTGTGTCAAATCGTGATCGGGTCCTATATAAGTGTACGGAAGCTTTCGACTTTACTTGACTTTAAGCATACGGTTGACTGTTGAAATAGGCTTTTTGTCATCCTGTGACACCGTACAATGTTTACACATATAACTTATAGCCCTATTAAAGAAAAAAAACTTAGGCAATCATAAGGACTACCGAAAACTCAAAATAATGGAATAACTGTGTACTTTTTTGAATTTTTAAATCAGTTACAATCTGAATGAAGTTTCATAATTTGTAAATTGAAATTATTAATATTAATCTGGTTTCCACATATATTGGCACTCGGAGTAATAATTATGAACATTTTATACAATTAATTAATTAATCAAAAATATGACGGGCTGCACAAGTTTAATACAAAATATCAATATTTAATGTACACAGACCGCTACCCTGAGTCGCTAGTCTGACGCAAACGCAATACTTCACGAGCATGTCGACGTCATCGATGCAGTCGGTGACGCAAAATCACAATAACCCATCCAGAGACTCAAACACGCATACGATATAGTCGAGTATATACAATGGTACAAGCGCAATACGTCACGAACATGTCGAATCATCGGTGACGCTTCACTAGCATGCTGAGGTCGAAAATACGAAGAAATTGTTCATTGCAACAACACTGGTTGATGATAGATTGTCACCGTAAAGCTGGTATGGCCAGACGGGCATAAAAAAGTCATGAAAACCATGCTATAGTATGCATCGAGATATTTTCTTTGACGAAAAACTCATCAGCTATAACGATAAATACAAGATCACAACATACCTCCACTGGGTAATTAAATCAAAATATCCTTCATTCAATTTAGGCCCCGAGAAGGCGCTTATGACGTCAAAGCTACCACCGGTTCGGGAAACAGCCCAGTCATCGAGAAGAACCGGCAAGAAACTCGATCTGGTTTATATTTTCATGTCATATATTTTTACAGGAACATAAATATTTACATTCGTTATTAGTGGATGCACAGAGAGGAGCGTCATTTCCCGAAGACACAATCGTTCACGTATTGATCCACCCTATAATAGCCTTTAGACATTAAAACCCGCTTGACATGGTTCTTGAACTCACTATCAGGCAAATCGGTAATATTTTTTGGGACTTTGTTATAAAACCTAACACTATTACCTAAAAAACTGTTTTTGGACTTAGTGAGCCTGAAGCATGGAATGACCAATTTGTTACTGTTTCTAGTATTTAAATTATGCTGGTTTACTAGATCCAGCATATCTAAGTTTTTGCGGACATACATTAAATTATCAAGAATATATTGGGACGGCATAGTTAAAATATCGAATTCCTAAAACTTAGTCTTTAATGATTCGCGAGGCCTCATATTATAAATCGCTCGAACTGCTCGTTTTTGTAATAGGAGCATGGTGTCCACCTCAGCTGCTGTCCCCCATAACAATAAAGTATCTAGTAAACCATTCTCACATTTTCCGTATTATGTGTACCTTTACCTAGCCATACACGTTCAGATTTATCCAAAAGTCGCGACTCAGAAGTGATCTGTAACTTCGCCTGTCGCTGGTCATATATACACAGATTTATCCAACCGATTCGTCTCAGATGTTGCCCTTACTTCGACATAACACTCTTCCGGACCTCAGCTATAATGTTGTGTAGCCTTCCATAAATATACCAAAGATTTATAAAGTCCTGTAAATCTTCCAAAAGTTATTTTTTTGTAAATCTTGCAGATCTTCTCACGTTCTGTTGTCCATGATAGTCTCCAAATGTTACTTTAATGAGATAATCAACAGTTTCATATACTTATGTTTTGGATATCTGATGGTAATCTAGAAATGACGTCTCTCTCTGTGCATCCGCCAAAAACGAATCTATGTTTGCAAAAATATGTATCATGAAAAGATAAACCAGTTCGAGTTTCTTGCCGATTCTTCTCGACGACTGGATTGTTTCCCGTACCAGTTGTAGTTTTGATGTTCATGAGCGCCTCAGGATCTTTACTTAACCTAAAAAATGTACTGTTCTTTTAAGGGATCGATATAATCTACACTAACTCAAGCGAAGACGCGAGTAAAAATTACTTTTCATATAAAAAAAAACGAAAACTTTAATTCCTTCTACATACGTATATTGTGACTAAATAATCACAGACATTTCTACGTAATATCTTTCCACCGTTACACAAACAACATTGTTAAGTTTCAGAATCGGTGACTGTCAAATAACGTTTCAAGATGGCGTCTCTGTCAGCTTGCATCGCGTCGCCCCTGGCAAAAGCGGAATTATGCCATAAAATTGAAAGCACGTTTCCTGTACAATAACTCACATAATCCCTTGAAAATATGAACACATTTATCATATTATTTGGTTTGGTAATTATTTATACAGATGATATCTGCTGCGTAGAGGTTCTAATCTCATATGTCGAATATATTATATTATATAACAATTATATTATATAACAGAGTCCCCTACCGCATCTGTCTGTCTATCTGTTCGTGGTAAACTCAAAAACTACTGAACGGATTTTCATGCGGTTTTCACCAGTAGATAAAGTGACTCATGAGGAAGGTTTAGGTATATAATTTGTCAAAGTCTTTTTTTATTGTCAGAGCGGGACAACGTCAACCGGACCTTCTAGTATTATTTATAATGTAGTGACTTTAACCAGTAAATGTCGCTAAATTCTTACTATTAGATGGTCATTATAGTTCTTATACTGGTGAGTACTTACTGTACTGTACAAATATTGTGATGTTTATAACTTACCTGGTTTAACCCATGTATTACACTCCTGCGGTCTAGAAAATATTTGTACTGATACAAAGACTATAACGTGTGACATATCATGAAATATTTCTTAATATATATATATATATCAGTGTAAAGACTTAATCGATACTCATTAAAATGATCCAATTACCTTCAAATGATTACATCGTATTCAAAACATGTTTGTGTATCAAAACCTGACTACTGTTGGGGAAATTCGTATAAATATAACAGACATGTAAGGAGAGGAGCTTACATTCGATCCTTCAGTACGGAGCTCTCGAGTCCGGAGCTTGCACAATACAGTACAATCTCACTCAATAGCTAACCTGTACTGTAACCTGTACCTCCAATACGTACATAAAGCATACGTAGGTACTGTAGGGATCGATCTTTATTCGTTCTTAGTTAGATACGCTTAGACAAAATTATCAAATCCTAAATAAACGCGTTCATGCAGAACGTATGCATGTGAAATAGTTCAAATTCGCGCAATTTGCATGCAAGCCGAGGTTCAGCCAATTTAACACCTTTGCGCTAGTTGGCATTTTGATTGACTGCTTTCCGTGGTCGCTTCCAAGCCCGATGTAACTATGAAGAACAATATGTTATAGTTAATTCGAAAAAAAAATAGCAAGGGACATTCTCGCTTAGATAACCGATCAGTTCACATTCACACGATATCGCTGTATAATTAATTTAGTTAAGAATAATTAATATGGCGCCGCCCATCTTGAGGTCGCCCTTCATGAAGCCATCCACAATGATGTCAACTTGAGTGTCAATAATATTCATGATTTTACGCGTTCATGACCACAGTTACATTAGTGACGTCATCCTAAATGACACTAAAGTTGTTAAAACAGACCTCTCGTTTAATTACCATAGATTTCCTCCATCACTTACATATACCAGGTGATTGTTTAAACGGTGAAACCGTTCAATCGTATGTTAGTTCATGGTCACATTTGACATATAAAATAATAATATCAAAACAAATACTAATAAACAACAAGGAGAACCTTAGTTAAAATTTGTTGTAAAACTTTAATAGTATGGCAACGATACCTTTATACTTTAAAAAATGACACCTAGTTTCAATGAATAAAATTGCAGGAACGCTTTTCAAGGTTAATCATTACGTAACTGCTTATTGTCGAAATGCAGCACGGTCAAACAAAGCGAAGTGGGGCGCGGGCCGGAGTACGTGGCACGGTGTGATTCACCGCGTCCGTATTTATTACACCAATTCGTTTTTGCAAAAATCATCCGATTTTAAGTGGATATCAGTTTTGCGTTTCTCGAGATAATTAGGTCAAATATTAAGCACCTATTTTTTTAAATTGATTTAGAACCAGAAACGACTACTCGTAACCTATGTCAATATTGCAACTCTTTAAACATTCAGCCTGTATATGTTTGAGTAAATTTCCTCCAGAAAGCCTTAAATAAACATAAAACTGTTTATCGCAAATGTAGCGAGCTTAATACCTCAAAGCATTTCCTTGCAGAGTTATTTGTTATTTGAGTTCCATCTTAAGCTTAAATTTACTTCATGTCATGTTACAAAGACGCGGCGGAACTTTAATTTTAAGCTAAAGCTAACTTCATGGAGTATAACGTGCCAAAAAAATAAAGAAAAAAATACAAAAATTTCTCATTAATTGATGATAGTTTTCTCACTAATAAAATTAACAGAATGTAATTAATATAACAAGATAGATTTTCCTTCAAATATATATTAATTCATAATATATAGGTATCAACATATACAATGTATATATTGTATATTATAAATATAATAATTTGATGTGATAACTTTATCCTGAAACAACGTTAACGTAAATTTGCTCTATCTATCAAGAAGAGTACATTATTTTCTAAATTAAAGGTATATCCTTTTTTGTACTCTTGTAAATGTCTAAGCAAATTTTCATGACTATCGGTTCTACAGTCAAAGCTTTAAAATGTAACAAACTCGCATTCGCATTTATTAGTATGGAAGTCTTCAACTTAGCAAAAAATTGCCAAAACAAGAAAAAAAATGTGTAGTTCACAAGCGGTATCAGTGAAATTAGCTAAACTACTAAAAAATAACGAAACATAAACATATATCTGGCTGTTCTCCAATACCCGAAAGCAAGCGAGACACTGCTCGCACTCTACCCGACATAGTACATCCCCACCATTTATTTTCACACAAAAATAAGGAATTTCATTTCAAAAACAAATATTTAAAATCTCTTTAAGTACGCGTTCCCGTATAACTCAACACCTGAGCGCAACATCAAACAGCTATAAACAAATATTAAAAATAAAGGTCGAAATATAGCAAGAACGATACGCGTCCGATGTCGTCAACTGTCCCCTGGAATTTCATATGAGGTAAACATAAAATATTGTCATAAAAGTGGAACTATGTACGATGTGATGAGATCCCTACTAGACATTTTTATGTTCTCCAATCTCCGAAGATAATACGAATTATTGTTCTGTAGCTATCTCTAAAGAGTATATTATTACATACAAGAAAGTAATTATCCGTTATTCTGTATTCAATGGAAATATATTTACTGATCTTGTTCATATTAATATTCGATGCTTATTAAGCGATTTATGTATTTATTCTCGTATATAACTATAGGGTGCGCCTATCTCTGGTCAGTGAAACAATCGAATAACTTTGTCAATTCTCAATAGATTACAGAGTACTTTTTTATTAATAAAGCTGACACTTACAATTTATTCTAGCTGGCAAAAACGATATCGGCCAAGTATTCACCTTTATTGGTGATACACAGTTGAGCTCTTTTCCTTGTTTTTCCCATCACATTGGCCAGCGTCTCGGGCGATATCGTTACCATTTCGGCTCGGATATTGTCTTTGAGCTCTTCAATGGTGTTCGGGTTGTTGGCATAAATGTTACTCTTCAGAAGTCCACACGAGAAGTCCGGTGGCGTCAAATCTGGGGATATTGGTGGCCAGTATCGCATTTTATACACACCACACCTCCCGGGAAGTTTCGTTGCAAAAAGTTCATGGCAGAGAACGTTCAGGTGTGTAAAGATGCATGGCTGAAATTGTACTGAAAAGTTTCTAAAACGCGTTCAAACACGCAGATCGATTAAGAATCGACAAAGTTATTCGATTATTTCACTGACCAAATGAGGATGGCGCACCCCATACATACATGATATGCGGCATACTAGATATAAGCTGAAGTTAAAATCTACACTAATGTTACGAAAATCAAGAACTTATTTGTTATATTCTGATTAATATAATATTCATTCTTATTGAATCCAATATTTTAGTTACTTTTAATATCTAATATCGATCAAAATAGACTAAAAATTACTAATATACCACAGACTAAAAATTACGTGCATTAATGAAAGTTGCTCTGTGAAGTATCTTTAACTTTGATGGTTTGTAGGGATGAAAGTATCAAGAAAGCGAAGTAAATTGTTTTTTTTCCGAACTGACTACGCTTTTGGCCTAACGGGCCTACACAGCTTCACCGGACTACTACGGCGAGTGTATAAGGTACTTTGCCGCTTAACGCTCGGCTTGGGCTGTTGCCTTGGATATGAAACCGCGAATCTGTCTAAGCTAAGATAACCTAGCTATTCATATATATAAGAATTCGTGGGACACACAGGTGTACCGGCATGTCAAACGTGTATTTCGTATACAACGATAGGGGCAACAATTAAATCTTTGTCTAAATCGTTTAGACACTTATGATACCGGTTTAGTAGATTGCATCTGAGCGAAGCAGGGCCGGGTCGCTAGTTAATCATAAAAAAATTACATCTACACAAGTGGAGTCGTGTTACACGTATAAGTTACCATGAGTTTATCCATCTAGATCCGCAATTCCGAGGAGACGCCCGATGTCAATTTCAATTCCGTTTTCCGATCCATTTTTCAATCGCACAGCTCTACGAAATACATTCTACGTAATATAGTATTTATTTCTCACGGAAATATCACTTATATTTGACATAATTCGATTTGTGTGTACAAAATACATTTAACTAGTGGCCGTCCAGTGGTCGAAATAGGATACAATTATTTTCTTCACATGTCACGCTAGATGCTATCTATTTAATTTGTTTTTTTTCTAAATGATAAAAATTGTATTAAATCTTTATATATGCATTTCTTCTGTACGTGTGTATGTCACTGAACTCCTCCTAAACGGTTGGACCAATTTTGATGAAATTTTGTGTGCGTGTTCTAGTGGATCCTAGAATGGAACTGAATGAATGAATGATTTGGACCCGGTAGGTGGCGCTGTGGTTGAATTTTAGATTTTTTTATTTTCATGGCAGGACAACGTCCGCCCGGCCCGGTAGTATTATATAAATTATGACGAATAGAGGTTTTTAAAAAAAGACTTCGTCTCAATGATGCTGTGGAAAAATAACTATTTCCAATTTTTTTAAGGATACCATTAAAATCCATTAATGGTTAGATACTAAACAAAAAAAAAGAAAGAAAATCGGTTGATAAACACAGGAAAATAGATACTGATCTGTTACACTAATCTCTGATCTATTACACTAATCTTGAAATTAATACTCAAACATTTCTCGTCTGTCTGTCCGTTGGTATTTGAAGTTAACTCGCAAATGGTTTGACTAATTTCAATGAAAGATTTTACACGGAAAATATATATCACTCCTCTATGGATATGCTATAAAAGTATTAACAATGCGGTTATATTAAAAAAATATCTATACAAAAATAATCTCATCCCAAAATTGAAAAGCTATAAGAATTATCAATAGTATTTTATAAAAGACCACATTGGAAGACTATAAAAAGTCTAACGTAAAAGGAGATGAGAATTTAACTTCGTCTTCGTCTATGAGAATTTATCTTCGCTCTCGCACATCCACCGCGACCTCCCTCGGCAGCGTCTCAAGGAAGCATAGGACGATTCATTCATAAATTCATCAAGCACACCACACTACACCCTAAATACGTCCTAACACACACACGGTATGTTCACATATCGTGGAAGAGTTTTTCTTTTATTGCCCATATTTTTTTATATTTTGGTTAGTTGTCAGCATAAGAAAATTGTTAAATTCGAAATACATGTACACATTCGTGTGGCACTTATGAAGGTATGCATATGTGATTTTATTAAAGTTTACATTTATAGTTAGCTTAGCTCGCATGGATAATTTAACTTTATACACGATATTACATACAAGCACCCTTGAGCTAGTCGCCATTCGGCTGAGTGCCTTAAACGTACGCCATAAAATCCCGGTGAAGCTGTAAAGAACCGATCGAACAGTAGCAGATAGTCCGATTAAAAAATAAAAGAACGGGAAGCTTTCTCGCCTGGATCTTTGAACGACTCATATCTACAAATAACTCGTAATTGTATTTACTATTGTACTCACCGCATCTACTGTTTACTACAACACGTGACTAGCTAATCGTTAAATCATATAAAGATGACGTCACTATGAATGACATCATACTCTCATAATTTATCCCTTTTTCTTTATTTCAACAAAAATCGAAAAATAAGTATCCATAATTAACGAACATGTAGCGTGGGAGTAATTAGTATAATTGCCGAATTAACACTGATAAATTTAAAACACATCCCTCGGAAAGGTTATAACAACATTTTAAACCCACCTCGCCGGAACAATGCCTTTGCAGAGTCTAATTTGCCGTAATTTCTGCCGACTGCGACTTTTATTGGAGTTACCTACTTGTACGAAACTCGGCGCGATTTGCAACGCTGTTCACGCACCATAGGAACTTTTATTTTAAATTGACCGTCGGATAATGCGAACATTTTTCCTTACTTCCGACCTATTTTCATAATAAAGTTCGAGTAAGGTGAAAAATGTGCTTCATTTCCTGTTATTTTCCACGAAAAAACTTACGTACGGTTGTTTTAATATACCTATATACGATCATTCTTACCTAATGTTGTAATGAAGCAAATATGACAATAAAGACTTCTACAACTTTGTAACGAGCAGCGGCGATAATCAGACAAGATGTACTGCGGGTAATAAAAATGGCCGACTTCTTAAATTTTCATAAATCTTTTTAAAATTACACTTCTTTTAAAGTGGATTTTATTACACTTTCAAATCAATCAATATTATATACTTTATGTGTATGTAACAGTAATACTGTATGTAACATCTTACACTCGAATATTACATTAAAGTTCATTTATTTCTAGACACGCATATGCAAGGTAAAGTTAAAAACCTTATCTGGACAAAATAACAATCTAACATTTACTCATGTTCTTTTATATGAAAGAGAACTATAAAACCTCTATTTATCTACGACTGTCTGTTTTTCTGCCGACTCTAGATTTAATTATTCAATGTACTCAATACGTGTCCGAGTAGGTTCTGACTATGTTTTATTAATAGGTTATTTTAAGTTTGTCGCTACAGTTTTCTAGTTGACTAGCGACCCTCTCGGACTTTGCAAGGGTGCGATATATTAATGTGACCTAATCGTCGAAGCTATTTAGATAAATAATTTATACATACAATAGGAATGTATATATAATGTGTCTGTACTTATTAGATTTTTGTAAAAAAAATTGCTGTAGGAATAAGTAACAAAACACATTTATAAATAATTTATATATATAATCAAAATGTAAATCTTACGTGTCTGTACTTTTTAAATTTTTGTAAAAAAAATTGTTGCCAGTATAGGAATAAGTAATAAAAGACATTTCAATCAATTTTAGAAATGTCTTTCTGTCTGTTTGTTTGTTTGAATATGCATTACTACAAAAGTACTGCGTTCATGATAAAATCTTTTCAAGATATAAAGTACTAGCGGGCAAGGCAGACGTAGTTCCGCCCTGTTTAAAAACAAATCCTTGACAAATTATATATCAAAATCTTCCCCATGAATCACTTTATACGCTGGTGAAAATTTCATGAAAATCGTTCAGTGGTTTATGAGTTTATCGCGAACAGACAGACAGACAGACGTGGTAGGGGACTTTGTTTTATTCTATGTAATGATATCTTCGAGTAACATCTAGTTTTTGTTTCATACAAATCGGTTCGGCTTATCAGAAGTTATTTTAATTTTAATGACGAGGCTACTTAAGTACTAGAGGAAACTAGAAAGTAATTTGACTTAATACATTCAATCGACTTTGTTAGTCACTGTTTGTATATCAGATTCCACACGGACGATGTCGTGGGTACAACTAGTATCCGATAAATTTCTTAGTTCTTTTATATTTTATACATTTTTATGTTCGGTCACATTCTCACCTGAGATTAAATTACGAAGATAACCACTGTTGGCGCGCATTATTGTATATTCATGTTTCCGAACGCACAAGCGTCCCTTCCGCCTCCCTTCCTACCAATCATCTGTCACTTACGCCACGATCCTTACCGCGGACGCAACAAAAAAAAGCGATCTCTTCATACGCAAGAATTTGGTAGTCACTCATCACAACTATTATAAAACATTTTGTAAAAAGCGCATATACACTAAACCAAAATATAGTGCATAATATATATCGCCGCGAGTGAAGTGAAACCAGCAAAATCAACACCGGTGAGTCCGCATACCTTATATCGCAAAACCCCCCTTTGAACCAGCACCTTTACGCACGAAACAACCACAAACTAAACTTACAAACTATTACAAAAAGTTAAATACGTATTAAATACTTGCTTTAAAAAGGTTTCGTACTAAATGCACCGCGATCGCCCGAGGCAAGTTCGCGTTATCCTTTTTCGCAAGTCTAACTTTTTTTTTTTTTTTAATGCCAGATCTCTACTGACTAAACCCCCTCGGTGTTCTTCTTGTCACCATTTAGCCGGGTGGGCAGGAACGGCCTCTGCAGTGCTACTACCCGACCCGTCAGGTGTTGATCCCTCATCAGGGTCCCGACTTGTAGTCTGGAGGGGGAAGACCTTGACACTCTCTGACCAACTGATGGGAGGCGCACTGAAAACTAATGCACCTTAACCAAGTGGGCCTGTGTTAGAATTGCCAGGGCGACAAACATGCCAAACCTAACCTAACTTAACCAAAGCGAGACAAAAGAGCAAGATGGCGAACATTCAGCGACCGCAGTGCATTTAATTGGAAACCTTTTTAAAGCAAGTATACAATACGTATTTAATTAATTTGTAATAACATCGATAGGGACTTACTCTTAAGGAAAGGTGTTGGAACACACTTATAAGAACTTGGTGTCAGATTCACAACTTGAGAGTGGTAACTAACCAGGAGGGTTAAGCAAAAATCTTACCTCTGTGTTATGGTTTCATCACGTTATCTCCCTTCAGCGAAAGCTCCAGATTATTCACAAACATTTTAACCAACATACGTCATACGTGTCCGAACACAATAACTATACTTTAAAACTTTATTTGATATCACACCCTCGATCATCATGTTATGTGGTATTCCTCTTCCGATAGTTCAAATTTATTAAAAGGTTTCGAAATCATTGCAATCGAAGGAATATTCTAGTGTGCTACCACTAAGCCACCATCACTTCTGTATAACGAAATATACAAATATTTACAACCAAGACTCCGTTTAAAACGATTCCAGTAAAATAAACTATCCACGTTGAATATTATCCAACCGCGTCTCCTACAAGATGAGTTTCCTCCAGCGATATTATTCTGCATTATGCGCCTTTATAGCGCCACAAGCAATTCTTCCACCTGACAAGATTTCGTACAGGTACGTACCTTTATTACGGGACCCAAAATTTACTGCCAAATGTTTGGTACTATGACTCAATTTCGGAGGTAACGTCGCTTCGTAAAACTAATGTTGCCAGATGAGTGTTTGACAAATATGTAACATTATTAATTATTATTATATTGGGAGTATTTTGATAACATTTTGAATACCATTTGGAGTAAAATGTATTACAGCTACAATTAAATGTTCTGGGCAAACAGTAAAATGCAAAAGAAATGCTTTTTCCTATGATCAAATTCTAATATATAACCTACATCGCTGCTCTTGTAACCCAGACTAAACTATTAAAAATATTTTTTCAGTAAACTAAAACACTCGTATAGATACGCCAGTGAGATCAACAAATAAATAAAAAGTGACATTTACGTAAATTAATGAAAAATCCAAACATTATAAAATAAAAAATAGTAAAAAATATAATTAACCAATCTTTACTTGTTTATTCACTTAACAACAACTTAATACTTGAATAATTAATTACTTAAAAGACAGGCGGAAAACTTCTACAATTTACTAAAGGGGGATTCAAAAATCAAGCGCTTTTGACGTCAATGGCTCCACAATATTGCAGAAGATTAAGGTACTATGATGAAATGAACTATGAAATGTGAGGAACGTCACTGGACGGTGGTAGAACTACGCTGAAGCTATTAATGGTTTCAACATGAATGGATCAGCTCGCCAGGGGAAGTACCACCCTCTCATAGAAAACCGACGTGAAGTAACAGTGCTTGCTTTGTTGCGTTTCGTTCGGTTAGTGAGAGCGCCGGAAGCC
>MU159519.1:171850-182310 GCA_015888305.1 Antheraea pernyi | reverse complement strand
GTTCTGATAAACAATAAGCATACTCGATTCTTTTGAAAGATTACATTTATTTTCAGCGTATTTATGATATTATTGTATACTAGCTGTACCCGCAGCTCCGCACGCGTTTTTTAAATTGTAATAAAGAAATATAAAATTGTGAGATCATGTACAATTATGGCAATGCGCTTTAAAAACAACTTTAAGTACGACGCGTACGACACCTACAGTGACATGTAACGTACACATTAGATATATAAATAATAACAGTGTGTCAAATGAGGTTTGTCATCAGCAATATATATGGAACCTTCACCCACCATGTAACTACCTCAGTGCTCACTTACACTCAATAAGGAACTAATGAAACAATGGCTTAAAGATGTTATTATGGTGATATAATATGCCCATATTGTCAATAAGTAGTACGTTTATGGTCATTTTATCTTATCTTTTTAGAAAGACCCCCTTCTATCTTCAAAATTACTATTAATAATTATAATGTTGAATTGTATACAATTAATTAGATGACGTCTTGAAATCTGGCATAAATATAAATCAAGATATAAAACTTTATGTCTGTATATGCAGTTTTAAATATTCGACAGTTTAAATAGTGCTCATTGACTTGGATACAATTTTCTTATATGTTACTATGGTTATTGAGTTATGTAGACGAAAGCGCGGTAAATAAAGCAAAATAACCGTAAAGACAATATAATTCAAATTACATCCATAGATACAGATATATATATTTCAATTATATTTATTCTTGGAGTCCAGTAAGTACAACGTACATCTTATCAACATGTTTACAGTGAACAACATATTTTTGCTAAATTACTTGCGGACGTAGTCGCAGGTAACAGCTAGTCTAAAATAGAATAACTTAAATTACTTCCTATAAGGTCATCTATCTGGCAGTAAAAGTCCCGTGCAAATTGGTCAAACCGTTTTGGACATAGCACTACGGGCGCAGCCACGGTTAATAGCTAGTCTAAATTAAAATAGACTAAATTACCTTTTATAATGTCCGCTATCTGCTGGTGAAATTCCCGTAAAAAACGGTAGAACCGTTTTGAAGAAAGTGCCGCGGGCGAAGCCACGGTTAACAGCTAGTATAAATTAAAATTACTAAAATTACATTTTATAAGTTCAGCTATCTGCCAGTGAAACTCTCGTAAAGATCGGTAAAACCGTTTTGAAGATAGCGCTGCGGGCAAAGCCATAATTAACAGCTACTATAAATTAAAATTAATTAAATTACTTTTTATAAGGTCAGCTATCTGTCGGTGAAAGTTCCGTGAAAATTGGTTCAACCGTTTTGGAGATAGAATTGCAGAGAAAGCCGCGGTTAATAGCTAATCTAATTTAGAGTAGCATAAGTAACCTGCTGTAATTTCAGTTATTTGCGAATGAAATTCCCGTTAAAATCAGTCCAACCGATTCGGAGATTAACTGGAACAGACAGACCGACAAAAATTTTAAAAATTGCATTTTTGTTATCAGTAGCGTGTATACTTTAGTACCCAATCAGTGAAAAAAATATATTTTGATATTACATACAGACACTTTTTATTATATTTATAAATAATGTATATATGCTGAATAGATAATAAAATGTAATAAAGAGAGTGCGAATACGACATATCTATTACTACCCATGAAGGAGCTCCCTAGCCGTTTCTGAGAGTTCATAATGAGGTCATTTTGTTATTACTCAACGATAGGAGTACGAACAAGACATATCTGTCTCTACCCATCAAGGAGTTCCATAACAGTTTTTGAAGTGAGTCGTCATCAGATCATGTTGTTCAGTCCTGTGATAAGCTCTAAAAACAAAAGTACCACAAAGACGACATATGAATTTCTATCCGTCAATAAGATCCATAATGAATACCTCAAACCCATCTACAGTCAAAACGTTAAAAAAAAGTAACGTAATAAAAACCAAACTTCGAATTTTTGTTTCAACCTAATTACAGTGTCTCTTACTACTAGAAATATAAAACCACTATAAAAAATTGGTTAGTTTTTCAAAATGATTAAAACGTCTTGTGAAGTGCATAGTTACGTATTTCTACAACGATGTTTTTTTTTTCTAATCGAGTGCAAAGCGACGTATATATCCACTTGCTACGTACAACGAGCCTGAGCGTACAAATGTACTCTGTGGTACGGTCCGGCGCAACGTGAATCCTTCTTCCATACTTTTGTTTACATCGAATCTAAATAAAGAAATCAATTGGGCCTTATTCCATACGAGTTAAGGTCTACGTAACTAACATAAAATCGAGAAAATTTGTTTACACTTAAATAATTTTTTTCTCAGATGTAATGTAGATAACTTGGATTTCATTTTATTTAACTTGGCTATATGTAGGCATAAGCAGGTATTTTATTTATTAAGAACAACGTAAATTTACTGAGATTTTCATACCGAAAAGCAGGATGTTTTGCGCGAGGGGACTACGGAGAATTGATTTGTTTTAAATGGAAACCTATTAATTTTAAATCATTGTTAAAGGTTCAATGTATATGTAGTTAGTCATTATGTTTACCAAAGCTCAATAGTTTTGTTGTAATTCTTAATGAAAAACAGTGAAAATGGACCTTTTTTGAGAGCGCGTCCTTAAATAAAGCCTAAATAACAATCAAATTTAGTAGTCCGGTGAAGCTGATAAGACTACTAGGCCAATAGCGTAATCAATTCGACAAAAAAAACTCTTTTTTCATGTAAATCAATTCCTTCATAATTCATGTAGTAGAGAGTTAAGGAACTGTCAACTATTATTCTAAGGTTTTTCGCTTCGTGAACCTGCTGCACAGGCTTATTATTAACCATAATTTTAATTCGTGATACATTAAAATTTTTATTTGGTCTTTACAGTCCATTACCATAAATTTGGACTCGTTTGGGTTTACATTCAGGCAGTTAGCGGTAGACAAAGAGTATATTTGTTCTAAATCGTGATTTATTTTATTTATTGCCTTAATCATTGGGTCGAAAGCAATAATAAAGTTGAAGATCATCTGCGTAGAGGTGGTATAGACAGTGAGTAATATCATTTATAATATATGTAATAAAAAGAATAGGTTCCCGAATTGACCCTTGTGGAACTCCACGAGATACGTGCCAGATTGAGGAGTAGCGCTTTGTACTATGGCTTTCACTACTTCAACATACTGGTGGTTTGATGGTGGTAGAGCTACGTTGAAGCGATTACTGATTTCAGCATGAATGGGTCGGCTCGCCCGGGGTACTACCACCCGACCCACAGAAAATCGACTTGAAGTAACAGTGCTTGCATTGTTGCGTTTCGTTCGGTCAGTGAGGATGCCGGAGGCCCACCTCCCCTTCCCTCTCTTCTCCCCATCCCTCCCACTCCTTCGCCCCAAACAGGCTGGCAACGCACTTGCGACTTCCTTGGTGTTGCTAATATCTATGGACGGCGACGATCACTTAACATCAGGTGACCCGCCTGTTCGTTTGCCTCCTATAATATAAAAAAATTCTGTTGCCTATATCAAGTAACTATAAACTAGTATGTGTATATATTTATCTTTTTTAATGTCTCTTTTTCGATTTATCGCATTTCAAATCTCAAGGGCGTTAAGGAAAATTAAACTAAAAAAAAGTTAACTAACCGAGTGATATCCCATCGAGACATCAGGAATCATCTTATTTTTGATCTGATATTTAATTTAGGAACGAAGTGTTAGAACGTGGTGATGTTATAGCGATAAAGCCCAGTTTAAAGTGTACGTTAATAGTACATTATTGTAAAGGCCGGGAAATAGGCAACTGCAGTTCGAGTAAGCGAGGATTTCAATAATACGAAACAGGCAATTGCCACTTCTGCCGAGGCATATATAGTGCTTTTCTCAAAAGAATGCAGGGAAATAAAACATACTTTTTATATTTTACGTACATTTAATTTAATTAATATTAAAAGCCATATTAGTCATACTTGGACACTCATTAAAATACGCCAAAAATACTGTCTCGGAGAAAATGTTTACTTTTTTCTCGTTTTTCCAACTCATAATATTTTCATATACTTTCTTGTATTTTTCTTTTGAATTTGCTGGAAGCAGGTTTTCTTTTGCCAGTTTGGCTTCTGGCCTTAAATCTGGTGGAGTACAATCTCCTTTTCACTCTCTGAACCGTTGGGACTCATTTTCACTAATAAATTTATATTTACTAAGTATGTAAATAACAAATCAAGACGAATTTTCAGCTTTGCCGTCGTTTTTCTATTTATCATCTGTGTCGAAAGGCAAGCGCATTTATGGCTATACAGCCACGTGAATGGAATTTGTACTAAGCAAAGAGACCTACTTTGGTATGCCAAGAATGATAAAAGAGATCCAATCAAAGAGTATTTAATAACCCCAGTACGCCGTTTCATACAATATTGCTGGAGCGTTGTAATGCTCCAAATTAAAAAAAAACGCTCCTGCAATGGATTTGATTTTCTTTGTGCGTAAATTCAATACTTCGCGTGTTCTTTTTTCGAAAATAATGACAATATTTCCATGCATGTTTGAGAAATAATCATTTGTGTATAAACAGACCAGTGTCGTAGACTAGTGACGCGTAGTATAGCGGCTTATGTATATGTAGGTTGTTTTGTTGGTGGTAGAGCCACGCTAAAGCTATTACTGGTTTCAGCATGAATGGGTCGACTCGCCCGAGAATAACCACCCTCTCATAGAAAATCGACGTAAAGTAACTGCTTGCGTTGTTGCGTTTCGTTCGGTTAGTGAGAGCGCCGAAGGCCCACTTCCCTTTCCCACCTCCCTGTCCCCTCTCCCCCCTCTCCTGATGTTGCAAGTGTCTATGGACGGTGGTGATAACTTATCATCAGGTGACCCGCCTGTTCGTTTGTCTCCTATATTATAAAAAAAAATATATTGATATCTTGTATTGAGGTTTATAGTCCATCATATGTCCCATTAATGATTAAACCGTTTAAAAATGTATATAATTGGTGTTCCGAGCGCAAATAGACATGGAAACCAGACTAATGTTAATAATTTCATTGACAAATTATGAAATTTTAGTACATAATTAGGACTCTAATTGATTTAAAAATTCAAAAATGAACACATTTATTCCATTGTTTTGAGTTTTCACTTTTGTCGATAGTCCTTATGACTGCCTAGATTATTTTTTAAAATTTATTAGATATCGATGATCTTAAGTGTTATCAGCAGAAAAATTCGTGGCAGCCATAAGGACTGCCGACAGAAGTGAAAACTCAAAATAATGAAATAAATGTGTTCTCTTTTGAATGTGCATGTTAATTATAGGTAGTGTGAATGACAATATTTAAATTTTAGAATTTGTTTATTGAAATTATTAATATTAGCGTGGTTTGCATATCTATAGCCACTCGGAGCAATAATTATATACATTTTTATATATATAGGATACGGCGGAAGTAAGAAATTTAACATAATTGATCTGCCCTCAAATGTCTTAAGCTGTGGTATGCTTGGAAAAGTTTAGATACCTATCGCTACAATTTAAAAAAAATCCCAATCTATAAACAAATATTTTTTTATTATAATAATTTCTTTTAGTTTGTCATATTTTTAAGGTAGGACATTGCCCTCCCCCTAGTTACGGCCCTGATGCAAGCCCGCTTGTAAAATTAGCAGGTATTGGTAATATCATAAAAGAGTTGCTAGAATCATCTAGAAGCACCTATTCTGTTATTGTAACTCTCTTAAAATAGCCGAGGCAGTCATGGGGATCCGACACAAAATACATATAAGAGTTGTTCAGGTATGTATGCCTGGTACACATATATGATTCAATAAGTCATATATATATATATATGTAACTATATGATATGATATGTACATATATGATATGTAACTTAGCTTAGATTAGCTCAGATAGGTCGCAAATTGCATGTATCATGCATGCATGCTAGCTGACCAAATAAAATCAGCTGAGTGCCTTAAGGCGGTTGCACCTTAGTAATCCGGTGAAGCTGTTAAGACATTGCTAAGTCAATAGCGCAGTCAGTTCGAAAAAAAAAACAGTCATAAGGACTGTCGACAGAAGTGAAAACTCAAAACAATGGAATAACTGTTTTCTTTTTTTAATTTCTATATGAATGTATGAATTATGTAAATTTCATAATTTGTAAATTGAAATTATCAACATTAGTATAGGTTTTTCTAAGTCTATTGGTACTCCAAGCAATAATTGTACATATACAGTTAATTAAATAATAAGGTATGATACCTAGGCTGCACAAGCTCGATACAAAATATTAATGTTACATATACACAGGTCGTTATACTACGCTTCGCTAATCTAACATAAGCGGAAAACGTCACAAGCATGTTAACGTGATCGGTGAGGCGAAATCACAAGATTTTACCACTCCAAAAATTCAAACACGCATATACTACAATCGAGTACGTATACAATCTTGCACTAACGCAGTATTTCACAAGCATGTCGAGGCCATCGGTGACGCTTCATTAGCATGTCGGGGGCATTGGTGACGCGAGCACATAAGACTTTCCACTACCAAACGAATTGATTTTTAAATCGCACAACGTGGCTGAAAAAATTTTCACTTCAAAAATACACAATTTGTTACTTTACCCAGATAATACGAAATTTTGTATAAAGGTAATATTAAAAGCCAATTCATTTCATTATTGCCAGAACTAATGAGCAAAGTAAGTATTTAATTTTATTTTATATCGTGGGGATCGAAGTAATGCCATCCGTTAATTGAGTCAGATAACTTAACTGTTATACCCTGCTTAGAGACGTCTCTATGAAGCTGCAAGAATTTCTCCCAACACTCAGTATAATACAAACAACGCCGTTCCAATCGAAGCTCCGTTCGGTTTCCTCACAAATTCTATTTATTGAGGTCCAACCGTATTAACAGGCACCTACCCATCGTAACGGCTGAGTATAAAAATAAAGAAAATTCCGAAGAGAACTCGTACGTCTCGAAGGCGGGCAACTGTCTACATAAACATAAGGCGCACACGCCCCCGGTCAAAACATCCATTCGTACCGTAACCATGAAATAAGACACCCGACCGGCCTAGAGACGCAACCGAAAAATCCTGGCTCTATAATTATGTTCAGCTACCACTCGATCTACCGGCAAGCCAATTTAAATTTACTGCGAACGCCGCACGTGTCCCACAAAATGAAATCCCACTACCGCACAGAAACATGCACGAAGTAAAAAAATAAAAATACAACGTTAGCACCACCCCTCAGACGCTAGTGGCTGTTTACTCTAACCACGCCCGGTTGGAACGCTACTCCTTTCGCCTCGCTCTCTCATACGTCAATTATATATCGCTATCTCTTTCGGATGTAGGCCGCCGTTCCAAATCTGCAGCTTTATCATCAGTACGCGTTTAGAAGTCGCGTGTGTCGGTTTATCGTCGGTGACGCCGCGTGAAGTCGCCGCGGTGTGTCAAGTGAAGTGCCGTGTAGAGGTGCCGAAGTGGCGGGTTTCCTTGCTGCAGGACGGGGGGCCCATGCCCCCTTCCACCAGCATCACATTGGTAAAAGTTAGTGTCCTGTGCCTAATTCTGTAAAAAAAACACTTTTAATTATCTGTTGGGTGAAACTGTGAATGTGCTTGACTATGCCGTCGTTTAGAGGTTATTTTTATTTTATATTATTTATTTTTTAAACTGATAATATTCAAAATTGTATTTTTTTTGAGACAATAATTATTGATTTGTCATAAAAGTCTATTTCTTTTTGAAATACTAATGTTTGGGACTTAGGAGTATCTGTTTACATTCATACTAACAGTTGTGTACAAGTATATCTAAAGGAAACGGATGTTAGTTAAAAATCGGTTTTTTTCTAAGGACTTCAGCTGTGTACGTGGCAAAGGTATCATTTTAAATCATCTTTAGTTCTTATTGGCCTTTAATTTGTCACAGATAATACGTAAAATGGAAGCCAAATTAGAAAAGATCTGTGCAATCTATGGATCTGTATAATTCAATTCATGTGCGGTCATAATTTTAGGCCTAAATTAAGACACTTAGGCCTAAAGCTTAGAGTAAAGATTATTAATTAATTATGCGATTTCTACTTATTACGACAAATTGACTATTTCATTGACGTTAATTAGTTGAATATCATACAATTTTCATTTGAATTAAGTAGAATCTATCCATCATTACACAACTAGAGATTACAATCTATACGGTTGTATCATATTTACATGAAATATTATAAAAAATAAAAGTAGATACGATCTGTACATTCATAATATATACACATACAATAAAAACAATATAATTACTCATTTTACTAATTTTAAATATTTAATACACAGTTATGAAAGTTACTAGTAGACAATAATATCTGAAAGAATTTAAAATGACAGTAGGAAATTTTACAAAATAAAAAAAAATTGACATTGCTTGTGACTTTCCTCGTATAAATTATCTACCGTACATATCAACATAGATAAAAAATAATTAAAAACTTACTAACATACAATTTCGAATACATACTTTTCCCCACTCTCTATAGTCAACCTTCTTGACGAATCTTTGTCCAATATCATATCAGTATAAAATCTATCAA
The DNA here is from genome assembly GCA_015888305.1 of Antheraea pernyi. Lineage (NCBI taxonomy): Eukaryota > Metazoa > Arthropoda > Insecta > Lepidoptera > Saturniidae > Antheraea > Antheraea pernyi. The sequence goes on along the minus strand of MU159519.1, from coordinate 173,723 downwards.
AATGAGGTTGAAATTATGGTACGTAGTACTTAATAAGTCTTTATTCAACAGAAGTTTATATTTATATTACAAGGCATAAAATAAACTAGGAACCGAATACTGTTTCGCGGGTATGAGCGAATTGTCATAATGTGTAAAAAATAACTAGATAAATGGGAGTTTTGGCGGGATCTCGGATACTTATGTAGTGTATTTTATTTATTATTCATAATCTTGTGTTATTTGACTTTATAATTTGTAATATTGGTGGCGTTTCACATATTATAGACTAAAAAAAGTGATGTGGATGGGAAATAATATCACGGAGCTAACTCTCTGGAAAGTATTAAGAAATACACCATCTTGTTATAACATTAAAATAATCGCAACGAACTTATAAAATCAATACCTACTCGACAATGCTATTAACAATCTACTAGAAGATTGGTTGCCAAAAAAAAACTAAAATAAATAAAACTAGACAACATGTATGTTGTGAATTAAAATTTCGTTTGCTCCCATAGATTCTCCATCGTAACCAATAATGCCAAAAAAAAACTAAAATAAATAAAACTAGATATATGTTGAGAATTAAAATTTCGGTTACTCCCATAGATTATCTATCGTAACCAATACAAATGAGGAATGGAATTCTACATTGAGTTAAGATATAAATGAAACATTATATGATGAAACCGCAGTAACGCTTTTAGGTGTTCAACTGCAAAGTCTGTGAGTAAAAAATCGTAGAATGTTATCAATAGTATTCAAATTCTTATTAACAAGGCTTCTAATTAATAAAAATATGAAATTTACGTAGAAATGCACATTGCTCACACGTTGTATATAATTCAACAGTAACCGCAACCTAAGAATGATTCTGGTGAAGCTGTAAAAACCCCTGAAGACTAACAGATTTAGTCAGTATGAAAAAAAAACCGCGAAGAAATGTTCATACTGTGGTCATTTGAGGTTAACTACGCTAAAAGTGGTCAGCTAAATAGATTCGGTATTAAGAATATGAATTACAGTCACCTATTGGTGCATCAGGGCTCTTCTGAAACAAACACAAAGATATTTGCTATTTATACAAATAAAACGCATTTGCGGAATGTATGTAAGCGCATAACTTCAAAACAGCTTCTGCTATTCTTCAGCTTCTATTTGACTAATTTCTTTTTTATTATATTTGTAATTATCTATTATACATGAAAGTGGATAATGACGCTTAAAAATGCCTATAAAAATTTAATGAGTGAGTGAGACACAAGATACTATTAGGGGTATTTTAAAGATATTTGATTGAAGAAGGCGTTACTTTGCGGAAATCCGTAATTAAAAATTATAGTGGACTTAACTTCGCACTTCCGTCTGGAATAGATTGACAGCTACCATGTCTTATCTGAAAAAATTGCGACTGAAACCAGTAATAGAGAGAAAGCGAAATATTTGTAACATAACAAAAAGTAAATGTTTTTTAGAATATTGACAGAATTGACATATTGACGTTTAGATGTTCATGTGCGATTTTATTTAATTACACGGTCGTACTGTAATGGGAAGATTTGATCTCATTTACTTCATTAATAAGCACATGTGAAGGCGGGGCGCGTAGCTAGTGAAAAATAAAACCAATAAAGTAATATTGCTAACATACCAGATACGTTCTAATTAATACGTGAAGCCTAAACTTTGTATCCCCTTTTAACGGAATTGGGCGAACGGATGAACGTGAAATTTGGCATAGTTAAAGTGTATATGGAGGAGAAGTGCAGAAAGCTATTTATTTTATATAAAATGCATTAGAAGTACATTAAATTAATTAAAATATGCATTACTCACACTAATGCTTCAATTTTACACAACATATACACACATGTAAATAAAAAAGACA
>MU159519.1:151251-169238 GCA_015888305.1 Antheraea pernyi | reverse complement strand
CAATAAAGGACTTCAAACAAGGTTGTGAAGGAGGTTGCTATGCTCGACTGTATGTTTTATTTTACTCTTACGTTCCAATTACCCTTTTTCATTCTACATTCAACAATGATATTATAACATACAACTATTATTATAATAACTGAGTAACCATGATAAAAACCTTTGATTATAGAAGTAAGTTGACAAAAGAACCCTAATAAAGTTCAAACTTTAAAAAATCAATGAACTATGGTCGAATGTCGACCACTGGGCGCCCACTAGTACGTTCTAATACGTCAATAATATTTGGAAACGGGTAGAATAATTTGTAAAAAACTGCAAAAATGTAACTGCAACAGCATTGATACATTTTTAGTTGTTGTTTTTTAATTATTAAAGGCAACAAACAATTGTATTCAGACATGTAAATAATATAACAGGGCAGTAAAAAACATAGTTCTCGTATAATAATCGGTTCCGTTGTCAACTGTAAGTGTACCTACATATAATTTTAAAGCAGTTATTAAAACAGAATAGTCTAATCATATATTTTTTTAATCTAATTTTCTAGATTATTACTATCATTGTTTAGTAGGGAACTTTGACAAGTGTCTTTTTCTATTTTATTTTTGGCAACCAGTCTTCTAGTAGACTATTACGGCCATTGTCAAGTGAGTATCGATATTACAAGTTTCTTGATATAATTTTAATGAACTAACAAGATGGCGGCCATCTTGTTAGAACTTTCTATGGAGTTTTTGTGACAAGTTAGAATCCATGCTCCGTGGTATTATTTCCGATCCATTTCACTTGTGCACAATAACCAAACTATATTACGTAAAGCATCACAAACATTACACAATATAGAGCCAGATAACACAAGATTATGGATAGAATATAAAGACCACTACATGGCATTCCAAGATCCCGCCAAAAACTCCGACAAGTATCTTATGAGAATGTCAATGTTCTAACAAGATGGCGGCCGGCATGTTAGGACTTTCCATGGAGTTTTTGTGACAGCTCAGAATTCGTACTCCGTGGTCGTAATAACAGAACTATATTACCTAAAGTGCCACCAATATTACGAAGTATAGAGTCAAATAACATAAGATTATGGATAAAATCCCGTCAAAAACTCGTAAATATAAAAAAAATATATATTATACTTATTCCTGTGTTATGTATGTATGTATAATTACTAATATGGATGATATATTTTGATATATTTAAGAAAGATAAATAAAGTTTTTACTAAAATTAATTTATATGTCGTCATCATTACATAGTATAAAACAATGTCCCCTACCGCGTCTGTCTGTCTATCTGTTCGCGATAAACTCAAAAACTACTGAACGGATCTTTATGCAGTTTTCACCAGTGGAGAAAGTGATTCACAAGGAACGTTTTGATATATAATTTGTCCAGGATTTTTCTATAATTAAGGCGGGACAACGACTGCCGGGCCCGCTAGTATTATATATTTCAAAGTAACAATATAAAATGTTTAAAACGACAAACTTTCTCATTTATTATATGTAATATTGGTAGGATTTCGTCATGGGAAATTATTCTAATTGAGATATCATCTTCAAAGGTGTTATTATTCAAGAAAGCAAATTGTTTCTCAAAAATGTTTATATTAGCCACGAGTTTAACGTTTATCTGTGATTTAAGTTAACCTGAATTGAATATATATTTCAAAGTCCTTATCCTTAACAATAATATTTAGGAGGTAATATCATTGTTGTTTGGTTCCAAACTAAGTACATGGGTCGTAACATGGGAACAAAAATAATACATAAGTACATAAATATTCATTAGTCACATAAAAATCTACTAAACAGTCTGGCAGAACAGTTGTGTTCGCGGTGGGACTTCAGGCTTCAAGTATGCCGTTCTTGATACGTTATATGTTGCTTTCGTTCGTAGCCGATATTCTGAGACAGTGACGTCAGAGTCCACGTAACTTGTTAAGGAACTCTAGTGTTTACTTTTTGATGCATTTCTCAATCAGAAAGCCGATAAGTGAAAAATAATTGCTGTATCACTTTTCCACAATACGGTCATTTTTATGAAAAAAATTGCTTCTGGTGGCAAATTTAACAACATTTATTATCGTTAATTTAGTTCAAAATGGGACTTAGTATAGGTTTAAAATCCTGTATATATCAATCATATTTCAAAACAATAATTATAATCGAGTGTGTCAAACAAAATTTGAACTTGTAAGTAAATAGAACCTATTGTTTCTCTGTTTACCAGTAAGGGTTATTTATACCATAATTAATGTCATGTTATAAGTATTTATTATTGGCCTTCCCCAAATGCCTATGATTCTTTAGATGAATGTTTTTTTTTCTTTTTATTTAATAGCACAATCATCTGATATTAACTGACGAAGGTATCAATGATTTTTTTTTTCGAACTGACTATGTTGTTTACCTAGTAAGGTCTTAACAGCTTCACCGGACCACTAAGGCGAGCGCTTAAGGCACTCGGCTGATTTTATTTGACAACTAGCTCAAGGGTGCACGGCACACCTCGGTTTGGGCTGTTGCCTGATAAATACAATTCGCGACCTATCTGAGCTAACCTAAGCTAAACTAACTATTCATACATATATGAGTTGTTGAAACATATATATGTACCAGGCACACATATCTCAACAACGGTTATTATCAAAGATGATAACAGGTTAAACCGAGTCTGGAACGTTCGAAAGAATAAAATATCTCACCTCACAAATACCTATATTCTGCAAATATACCTACTTAAAATTAAACACTTCTGTTACGTGTTTAGACAGCTTACAATGTTGAAGTGGTGCGTATGTAGATATAATTAAAGAAAAATAACTACAATAAATTTTTTAGTTATAACAATAAAATACCCGATTACAAAAAAAAAGTGCGTGCGTACAAAGTACACATGTCAAATGTGAAACTTCTTTGGCGAACTAATTTATAAGTCTTGTTTATATTTATACAAATCTAAAACTTTAGAAAAATAGAAAAAATAAATAAATAAATAAAAAATAGAAAAAAATAAAATAATAATAAACAATTGAAAAAAAAAAATAGATACAAAATCTGCGTTTACTGCAAATGACGTCACTTCCGTTGCATACCTGCGGGACGTTAAAAATGTAAAAATCTTACCCTCATGCGTCTAAAGAAGTTTCACTTCAAAAAACATTATCTGTTTATACACAATACAAAAGCAAAAAAGAACAGTTATAAGCATTAAATAATTTCAAGACATGATAATTTTTAGTCCGGTGAAGCTGTGAAGACCATGCCAGGTCAATAGCGTAGTCAGTCCGAGAAAAAAAAACCAGAGAAACAACGTTTTTATGAAAATGTAATCCTTTATCGCGAATTCGGACTCGTATGTGATTCACACCCACGTCAGTGTAATAAGTAAATTGGAAAATATTTTATTAGGCACTAGCCTCCAGCTCCGGCTTTGCACACGTGTGCTGACGAAGGAAATCAGACGAAACCTTCAAGTAAACGATTGAACATCAACCTGCCTATATTATGGAAACATTCCTACTGTTTTCTCGTCTCACTAAATTTTTTAACACAATGAAATGCTTTTCTGTTCGATTTTGCAAACATTATCGTTTATACAAACTGTCTTGTGACAATTATACATACGACTTGATTTGATATATCTCGTAAGGTTTAACCAGCGTTTGCGATTTAAGAGAATAAAAATAATTTTGTTACGACATCACATTACAAATCTTTGAATTTTTCGGTTTTTATTGTATGTATTATACATATAAACCTTCCTTTTGAATCACTCTATCTATTGCTGAACACTGTATTAAAATCCGTCGAATAGTTTAAAAGATCTAAGCGAACAGACAGCGGAAGCGATTTCATTTTATACTATGTTTCGATTATACATCATGTGCATAGAGCATACAATAACGCTAGGGATTTGGATATATGTTATGGAAATATAAGCAAGACTTACAATGGTGTTAATAATACATATTTATCTATACGAATATTATAAAGAGGTTAAGTTTGTGAGTTTGTGACGTTGTAGGGGGTAATCTCAGGAACTACGGGTCCGATTTGAAAAATTCTTTCAGTGTTATATAGCTCATTTATTGAGAAAGGTTATAGGGTATATATCATCACGTTAAGGTCAAGAGGAGCGGAGCACCAATGAAGGATGTTTCAAAATCGCGTATTGTTTCCTCTTTAGAGCTTCCACTGCGTGTTAGCTTTACCCCAAAGTAACTATTCCACGCGAGCGAAGTCGCGGGCAGAGGCTAGTATGACATAAAAAACAAATTGTATGTAACTTTATTTTTGTTTTTTTTTCTATAGTTTTGAAAAATATTGTGCTCAACTTTAATAGGGAGACCAATTTAATTCGTGTTCTGTTGTTAAGCCAGAATAAATAAATGAATTATCAACCAAATAGGTTCGGCTGTTTTGATGTGACGTGTTAACCTATGCTAACATACATACAGGAATTAATTACTATTTATATACGATCTGCGTAACGCTTTAAGATTTCTTTTATTATCATATTAGCCTCTGCCTGCGACTTTGTCGCGTGGAATAGTTACTTTGGGCAAATGCTAACACGCAGCGGAAGCTCTCAAGAGGTAAAAGACCCCGATTTTGAAACATTCTTCATTGGTGCTCCGATCTTATTGGTCTTAGCGTGATAATATATATCCTATAACCTTCCTCGATATATTAGCTATACAACACTGATAGAATTTTTCAAATCGGAATAGTCCGGTGAAGCTGTTAAGACCTTGCTTGGTCAATAGCGTAGTCAGTTCGAAAAATAATAATTCAAATCTGACCAATAGTTCCTGACATTTACCTTCTACAATGACACAAACTCACAAATTCACAAACCTTTACCTCTCTATAATATTAGTACTTATAGATTGTTTGTTTGCTTCAAAAATAAATATATGGCACGAGCTGGTAAATGCTAAGTAATCTAGGATGAAATTCCACGAAATTTTTTAGGTTTTTTAAAGAGTATTAACATACCTATTATTATACTTGTTATAAGTGATTGTTTCGTTTCAATAGGATTAAGGGAACAAAAGAGTTTTTTAAACGGTATTAAGTGATAAGCGAAGGTGTAAAAACTTTTTGCATATCTCAGTAAATCCTTTTTACACATAACTCGATTGTTTGGTTTTTTAAAGCTATTTAAATGTTATTCAAAAATATATTCATAATACTGTCGAAAAGAACATCCTTTTCTACGAAATTACAATAACAATAGAACTAAAACATGTAGGTATATCAGTAGTGTATAAAATGCAATAATATAATGCGATATTATAAATACACTTATCTACAGTCCTTGCAAAAAGTTTTGGTTAAAATACTCTTTACTCAATTTAGGCCCTGGGAAGGCACTTATAAACGTCAAACCTACCACCAGTTCGGAAAACAACCCAGTCATCGAGAAGAACCGGCAAGAAACTCGATCTGGTTTATCTTTTCATAATAACTAACATATTTTTTGATTATTACAATTTAATAGACACATAAAGCTACATCCGTTTTTAGTGGTTGCAAAGAGAGAGCCGTCACTTCCAGACGTCGCTATCGTTCACATATTGATCCACCCTTTAATAACCTTTATGTATTAAGACCCGCTTGACATAACATTTGAACCTACTATCCGGCAAATCGGTAATGTGTTTTGGAACATTGTTATAAAATCTAACACTATTACCTAAAAAACTGTTACTGGTCTTAGTAAGCCTGAACATGGAGTGATCTTTTTGAATATACCTGCGAAGAACACCAATATAGGTATATATATACGTAATAATATTATATACATAACGTCGAGATAACTTCAAGATTAATAAATACCAATTTTGAATTTCTATTAAAACTCTTTTCTATATCACGCACAATCCCTAACGTACGGTATTCAGAGCGACCAAAAAGGTTGTCGAGGACTGTGTATATCCTTTTTAAGGTGATTACTTTTGTTTATCATAAAATTTGATAATGCTATTTAGAAAAACATAATTATTAACAATTTTGTTCTCTTCTAAAATGTTATCTATTATTGGCCTTTCCCGAATGCCCATGATTCTTTAGATTAATGTTTTTCTTCGTTTTTATATAATAGCACAATCATCTGATATTAAGTGATGAAGGGATCAAAGATGATAACAAGTTAAGCCGGGTCTGGAATGTTCGAAAGATTAAAATATCTCACCTCACGAATAACCTATATTCTGCAAATATACCTACTTATAATTAAACACTTCTGTTACGTGTTTAGACAGCTTACGTTGTTGAAACGTATGTAGATAATGAAGGAAAAATAACTACTATAAAAACGTGTTATCAACATTGAATTATTTTAAGTAATTCAATGGTAAATTACTATTCTCATTTTCTACTAAGTACTTGTACTGGTAATCTGTTGTTAAGTGATTGTTTGTTTGTACCAAACTTTGTATATCGACGGAAGAAAGCGCAATTATCATAACTTGAAAAATCCACCTTAATACCAGAGACAAAAAACTATTTCAAAAATTACATTTCTTTTATGTATGCTAAAACTTTGCAAAAAACTAATGTCGCATCGATGGATAATTTAATCGTAGGAATGCGAGCCCAACACCATTCGGAGTGGTATTTTTTTATACAAGAATATGGTAAAAAGGGATTTAGCCAAAAATGCAAGCTACGACATATTCGCTTTCTCCCGTCGATATGTCAACGCGTGAAGGGAAAGGGAAGTGATCTCTTATCAAATTGTGATCACTTCTCTCTCCCATTATACCTATAGCTAAATCCGATAGTGCGAAAAAAAAAAATTGGTTGTCTGTAAAATCAGTTTACGGACGATAATTTTGCGTGATAACGTTATAAGAAAACATTGATGAAAAATTGCATACTTTTATGAGTTAAATTATTCTATATATAGATAGATGCATGAGAAGCTGAACGTTTAGGCCGACCGCGCCTCTCTATCGCCAGTAGTCCGGTGAAGCTGTTAAGACTTTTCTTGGTCAATAGCGTAGTCAGTTCGAAAAAAAACTCTTTATCGTTTGTTCCGCGATCTCGCTTGCACGCTCGGCTCGGGCGGAACGTGACAATGAGTCATGTGCGTGCAGTGCGTGCAGCCGGACGGACTCGATTTATAAAACGTTATCACGTTAAAAATATATCTATCTCTGAGTAGTCCGGTGAAGTAGTCAGTTCGAAAAAAAAAATCTATCTCCCAGGTAGTATGTGAAAGTTGCTATCCACGTGATATTTTGGACTGACATTTTTATCTAACATCTTCTGTAAACTGTTCTCTTAACGTTAGTTTGCCCTATCTTTTAAATATATGATTAAAATTGACGATAAAGGCTTCTCCATTTACAAATTAAAAAACCGTAATATTTTATTAGATCTCTTTTTTTGCAAATTATTATATATTTCAGTAGTTAATCAATAAATCGCATTTGTTTGCGCTTCTGTCCGTCGGTTCAGTGAACCGAAAATTGATGTCAGAACACTCGTAAATGTTTATAATCTCCAATCAGGTACTATCTATCATTGAAAATAGGTTTATAACTTTGTTTTCGAGTTTTTGGCGGGATTTTGGTTTGTCATGTAGTGGATTTTATATTTATTCATAATCTTGTGTTACTTGACTCTATATTATCTAAAGTTGGTGGCGTTTTATGTAATATAGTTTGTTTGTTGTTTATATGTGAAGTGAATGGAAAATAATATCACGGACCATGAATTCTGAAATGCCACAAAAACTCCATGGAAAGTTATAACAAGATGGCCACCATCTTGTTAGTTCATTGAAATTATATCAAGAAACTTGTAATATCGATACTCACTTCACAATGGCAGTAATAGTCTACTAGAAGACTGGTTGCCAAAAATGGAATGGAAGAAGATCTTGTAATACTATTAACTATTCGACAATGGCAGTAATAATCTATAAGATTGGTTGCCACAAATAAATTAAAAAAAAAAACTTTGTTTTCAAGCTAAACAACTTTTAACCTCCGGCAGCTTGTATAACGTAAGCAAACTATATAAGCTGGCTGAATTATACATGTGTACAATTCTCGTCTATCATTTTGGCTGCTATGAGTATAGCCGTAAGTTCGGACTTGCGCGTAATATTGTCAAGAGTTTAATACTAAACCAGGCCTAAGATACTACAGGAAAATAAAATTGGTATTTATTTACCCTTAAATTGTCTCGATATTATATTTATATATATATAATAATAATTATATCTATACATATAATAAAAAAAATCGTTTATTTTCGCGTGAAAAATTGTTGCAGCTGTCAAGGAATCAGTAATAGAATACATTTCAATCATTTTTACAAATGTCTGTCTGTCTGTTTGTATGACACGTATCGCTGCTAAAGTGCTGGGTTCACAATAAAACCACCAAGAAAATCATAAAGCATTTTCTATCCATCGCCGGTTGCCGCTGTCATGCCGGCCTGCAGCTACTATATAACATAATACGTAATTATACCTAAATTTATGTCCTACGCGGTTATGTTCAGAGTAGCCAAAAAATTGGCGAGAATTGTACTCTATTGTACTCTATATACAGCTCAAATTGCAGGGTTGCATGTTATAGCATGTTATATTAATTTAAGCTGAGGTTAGACCATTTTGAATGTGTACCTTGTGCAGGTTTTTTTTATAGTAGCACGGCAAAATGACTGCACTATGCCTAACGGTAAGCACAGTACAAACCAAAAACAATGGCGACTACCGAGTGACACTATCCATCGCCGGTTGTCGCTGTTATACCGGCCTGCAGCTAGTATATAACATAATACGTATACCTAAATTTATGTCCTACACGGTTATGTTCAGAGTAGCCAAAAAATTTGGTAAGAATTGTACTCTATTGTACTCTATATACAGCTCAAATTGCAGGGTTGCATGTTATAGCATGTTATATTAATTTAAGCTGAGGTTAGACCATTTTGAATGTGTACCTTGTGCAGGTTTTTTCATTGTATCCTCGCTTATTATATATTAGAAAATAGGTTTTTTTATAGGGGCATATATAATTTTTATTTATTTTTTCTCTCACGACCACAGTAACACTTGATGTTAATTGACGGTGCGGTCGAAGATGGTACACGTTGAAAGGGTACTCGATTTTAAGTGCAGCTGTCGGAGTTTGTTGGCAGGTGCTCGGTTACAGATTTTCAATTCACAGTTAGAGTCTCTCGTTCTTCTAAAAGTTTTAATCTATTTGCTGTTTGCGTGAGATAAGAGGAGACATCGTCCAATCTTTCATGACAGCGAGAGAGAGACGAGTTCATTGTAGCAATTTGATCATTAAGGGTAGACATATCTTCTCGAAGAAGTCTTATTTCAGCAGTCAGAACTTGTAACTCGGAAGAATTTACATCTTTTGGGCGTGAAGCAGCGTTCGAAATGTCTGTGGTGTAGTTTCGCAGTGGAGTTGCAGAATTATCTCCAATTCGTTTTTTGTCACACTGACATTGTGGGCAGATCCAGTTGTGCCCCTTATCCCCCGCTTGAAGGCCAGTACCCATGCATAGGTCTTTGTGGTAATGTTTTTTACATGTGCTATTTGTACATATTATAAAATTTGAATCTTGAATATCATTAAGACATCCTGCACACGTACCACGGGCTTTAGATTTGAGTCTCGTTGACATTTTTGTAGATTATAACGTTTACAGTGTATCAACTGTATAAAAATTTCAAACGCTGAGTTCACTATATCGGTAACATGGAGTGATCTTTTTGAATATACCTGCGAAGAACACCAAAATAGGTATATATACGTATTATATTATATATATAACATCGAGATAACTTCAGGATTAATAAATACCAATTTTGAATTTCTATTAAAACTCTTTTCTATATCACGCATAATCCCTAACGTACGGCTATATTCAGAGCGACCAAAAAGGTTGTTGAGGACTGTGTATATCCTTTTTAAGGTGATCACTTTTGTTTATCATAAATTTTGATAATGCTATTTAAAAAAATATCACTATTTAACAATTTTGTTCTGTTCTAAAATATTTGTTTTCTATTATAATTATTATCATGTTATAAGCCTTCCCCGAATGCCCACGATTCTTTAGATTAATGTTTTTTTTTTCGTTTTTATTTAATAGCACAATCATCTGATATTAAGTGATGAAGGGAAAGATGATAACAAGTTAAGCCGGGTCTGGAATGTTCGAAAGATTAAAATATCTCACCTCACGAATAACCTCTATTTTGCAAATATATCTACTTAAAATTAAACACTTCGGTTATGTCCAGAACGTGTTTAAGCAGCTTACATTGTTGCAAAACGTATGTAGGTAATTAAAGAAAAATAACTACAATTACAATTTTATCTAATCAATAATGTCTACTATGACAAGACGTTGGGTTATCAACATTGAATTATTTTAAGTTATGCAAGGGTAAATTACTATTCTCGAACTGTCTATACTATTGACCTATTAAGGTCTTAACAGCTTCACCGGACTACTAAGGCGAGTGCTTAAGGCACTCAGCCGATTTTATTTGACAACTCGCTCAAGGGTGCACGGCACACTTCGGCTTGGGCTGTTGCCTGATACATGCAATTCGCGACCTATCTGAGCTAAGCTAAGCTAACTATTCATACATATATGAGTTGTCGAAATATATATGTGTACCAGGCATACATACCTCAGCAACTCTTATATATATTTCGTATCGAATAATTTTCTAAACTATTTCAGTTTGATAAGGGAAAAATAAACCCTTCCACTTGCATGTGTAAGCGTGTATGTGTGCACGTGTGTGGAGGTGATATGTGTAATGTTGTCGCAGTGATGTAAGATTTTGTGTCCGAGGGTACGGACCTAGGCTTGAGCCGCTGCCGAGGGAGGCCTAATCTGGTGGATGTACTAAGTACTTGTACTGCTAATCTGTTAAGCGATTGTTTGTTTATACCAAACTTTGTATATCGACGGAAGAAAGCGGAATTATCGTAACTTGAAAAATCCAACTTTATACCAGAGACAAAAAACTATTTAAAAAATTACATTTCTTTTATGTATAGTGCTAAAACTTGGCAAAAAACTAATGTCGCATCGATGGAAAATTTAATTGTAGGAAAGCGAGCCCAACACCATTCGAAGTGGTATTTTTTTATACAAGAATATGGTAAAAAGGGATTTAGCCAAAAATGCAAGTTACGACATATTCGCTTTCTCGCGTCGGTATGTCAACGCGTCAAGGGAAAGGGAATTGATCTCTTATCAAATTGTGATCACATGTATATGGTAAAAAAGCCCGTAATAGTGATTCGCTTCTGCGGGTCGCGTTTCGGGATCAGCCTGTGCATATCCAACTTTTTGCAGCGATCGGCGATGAATAGTGTCACTCGGTGGTCGCCATTGTTTTTGGATTGTATTGTGCTTACCACCAGGCACAGTGCAGTCATTTTGCTGTGCTACAATAAAAAAATATCGGACTGTGGTTCAATGTTGAACTTCTTTATCTGTATATAAAATGGTAGTTGGTATAATGCATTTGCGATTAATAAATTCTAAGATAGTTCGATTAATCACAATGACAATTCATAGACAAGATATTTATATGTCTACTACAACAACAAATGAACAATATTTTATTTTGGGTGAAAGGTACGCGGGGTTTTTTTTATAGTATCACGGCAAAATGATTGCACTATGCCTAACGGTAAGCACAGTACAAACCAAAAACAATGGCGACTACCGAGTGACACTATCCATCGCCGGTTGTCGCTGTTATACCGGCCTGCAGCTAGTATATAACATAATACGTATACCTAAATTTATGTCCTACACGGTTATGTTCAGAGTAGCCAAAAAATTTGGTAAGAATTGTACTCTATTGTACTCTATATACAGCTCAAATTGCAGGGTTGCATGTTATAGCATGTTATATTAATTTAAGCTGAGGTTAGACCATTTTGAATGTGTACCTTGTGCAGGTTTTTTCATTGTATCCTCGCTTATTATATATTAGAAAATAGGTTTTTTTATAGGGGCATATATAATTTTTATTTATTTTTTCTCTCACGACCACAGTAACACATGACGTTAATTGACGGTGCGGTCGAAGATGGTACACGTTGAAAGGGTACTCGATTTGAAGTGCAGCTGTCGGAGTTTGTTGGCAGGTGCTCGGTTACAGATTTTCAATTCACAGTTTATGGTTAGTTAGGTGACCACTAGTAACCGTGTCATGGTGGTATGGCATTTTCTAAATACCCGTCCGGCTAGCGAGAAAAAACGGTCGAACGAAAACGTTTCTTACGAACGCTGCCTTAACGACGATATATGATTGAGATATATGATTGAGTTGTAGAGAAAACTTGATAATGCATACAAAAAAGTCATCGACAGCATATGTCTTACTTTTCTATTTAAGTCACAAAATGTAGTTGTTTATAAACGTTTACCACCCAACGAAGTGGGCAGGGGTCAACTAGTTTCTAGGTATATATATAAACAAACTTGCATTCGCATTTATAAATCATAATATTATTTATAATAAACAGGTCTATGAAAGTAAGTAGTAGATAATGTGTTTATATGTAAAACATAAACCTGACTAGATCTATTTGCCTTCCAATTACTGCAAAGCCACTGAACAAATTTACAAAACCACCAGGGATCCGGGTCAGCTAATAGCCAATATACCTTCATGTTCTATTTCACCGCAACATTTATCCTCCAAGGAGTCCAACAGCTGTACAATATCTTAACATTGTTGGTACACTTCGTTAAAAATAATTGTGATATGTATTGACTTGGATTTACTAAAATAATTCGAGATTTACTGATGAATGCACTAACACACAGAACTATTTACGCTTATGTCTGGTAATAGATAAGGAAGTTATAACAAAGTAGACGACGAATTGTTGAACGGTAAAGTTGATTCACTACACCGCCACCTAATGCCGAGTTATACTAACCAATATTATAAATGCGAATATGGGTTTGTTTATTCGGCTGAGTGCCTTAAGCGCTCGCCTTAGTAGCCCGGTGAAGCTGTTAAGACACTGCTGGGTCAATAACGTAGTCAGTTCGAAAAAAAAAATGGGTTTGTTTATTACACTTCCACGCCTTAAGTACTTAACCTATCATCATGAAGTTATGCAATCATGTTGTCGGACGTAGAAGAGGCAGATAAAGGACGTAAGGATACCTTTCACCCAAAATAAAATATTGTTCATTTGTTGTTGTAGTAGACATATAAATATCTTGTCTATGAATTGTCATTGTGATTAATTCCGAACTGACTACGTTATTGACCCAGCAGGGTCTTAACAGATTCACCGGGCTACTAAGGCGAGCGCTTAAGACACTCAGCCGAATAAACAAACCCATATTCGCATTTATAATATTGGTTAGTATAACTCGGCATTAGGTGGCGGTGTAGTGAATCAACTTTACCGTTCAACAATTCGTCGTCTACTTTGTTATAACTTCCTTATCTATTACCAGACCGTAAATAGTTCTGTGTGTTTGTGCATTCATCAGTAAATCTCGAATTATTTTAGTAAATCCAAGTCAATACATATCACAATTACTTATTTTTAACGAAGTGTACCAACAATGTTAAGATATTGTACAGCTGTTGGACTCCTTGGAGGATAAATGTTGCGGTGAAATAGAACATGAAGGTATATTGGCTATTAGCTGACCCGGATCCCTGGTGGTTTTGTAAATTTGTTCAGTGGCTTTGCAGTAATTGGAAGGCAAATAGATCTAGTCAGGTTTATGTTTTACATATAAACACATTATCTACTACTTACTTTCATAGACCTGTTTATTATAACTAATATTATGATTTATAAATGCGAATGCAGGTTTGTTTATATATATATATATACCTAGAAACTAGTTGACCCCTGCCCACTTCGTTGGGTGGTAAACGTTTATAAACAACTACATTTTGTGACTTAAATAGAAAAGTAAGACATATGCTGTCGATGACTTTTTTGTATGCATTATCAAGTTTTCTCTACAACTCAATCATATATCATATATCTCATCGTTAAGGCAGCGTTCGTAAGAAACGTTTTCGTTCGACCGTTTTATCTCCGACTTACTTTGCAAATCCGACTACCACAGTCTTTTCATTTTTCGCATTAATATATAACCTATGACATTCACTAATACCGTGGCTTTATATAGTTAAAAATTTTCAAAATCGGTTTAGTAGTTCCTGAGATTACCCCCATACAACCTCGCAAACTCACAAACTTTACCTCTTTATAATATTTTTAGTATATTAAGTAGTACTTCAAGTATATACTTGAAATTTTTCGGACGTACAAAACGGTTGTCTTAAGATGTATAGCAAAAAAAAATGTGCGTTTACTTATGTACACGCGTTAGAAGTTCTACTTCTTTGGCGTAACAAGATAAAATACAGTATATACAGTAAATACATACACTAACAATAGAAAAAGTTGACTATAGCTAACTTCACGGTGTCGGTTTTTCGTGACAGTGTCCGCGCGCATCGTAAAAATTTACTCTCATCATTTTTCCCTAACGCGCCAAAAGAAGTATAACTTCAAAAATCTTACGTCCATTTTATTTGAGTTATTTATTACATAAAAAAAACATCCTTACTAATATTATAAATGCGAAAGTGAATTAATGTTTGTTACGCTTTCACGCCTCAAGTAAACAACCGATCAATTTTGCATATACGTCGTGAAGGGTACAGACCTTCTTTCTTCTACATTACTTCTTTTACTTCTACTTTCTTTCCTAAAAAAAAGAACTGTTCCCGAAGTATAAGTCAAGTCTGGACAAAAGCGAGCGAAGTCGCAACTCATCGCACAGTGTACTTTTAAGCGAAGTAGAAAATATTCTCTTTGTAGTAAGTACCTAGCAAGTAACAAAAAGTTCATTAGCTTGCAAAAAAGTCCTTACGTGAGTGCTTAATTTAAACGAATATTTAAAGTTAATTTTGATAGGTAAGGTCCTGAAAAACGCAGCATTGAACCTGTGGATCGACGATCGTTTACAAACAATGGCTTAATTTGCAAATAAATCGAATTCATTTAACCCGAATGAATTGGTAAATTTTACTTTATCAAGTCTCCGGTTGCACGAGTTTTATTTACGCAGTAAATATCTAGTACGAAGCCACAAGTTAATTTTATTGCAGGAGCGGTTTTATTAAGTACTAACAACTACTTACATAATAATTATTAACACGCTAGCAATAAACTACGTATTCCCACGGTTATTAAGAAAGAAAAATATGGCGAAACATAAGCACGTAAAATCGAGTCTTTCTTCTTTTTTACCTACATTGGCAATCAATTCTCCCCATTGAAGATTATTAGTGCTGTTATTAATGACTTCAGTGGTTTAATAAATAGCGGGACTCTTGTTAAATCTTTCTAGATTGTTTTTATGACATTTTTTTTATATATTAAGGGCCAAACGAACATGCGGGTCACGTGATGGTAAGTGATTACCGCCGTCCAACATCAAGGGAATCGCAAGCGCGGAAGGAGAGGTGGGCCTCCGTCGCTCTCACTGAGTTCTTCACGTCGGTGTTTCTGTGGGTCGGGTGGTAGTACCCCGGGCGCGCCAACCCATTCGTGCTGAAACCAGTAATAGATTCAGCGTCGCTCTACCAGTTAGTTAAAATTCACTGATGAGTAATCTATAGGTATTACGCATAATGTCACCAATCATCATTCCATAGTATAAAACAAAGTCCTCTGCCGCGTCTGTCTGTCTGTCTGTCTGTATTCGCCATAAACTCAAAAACTATTGAACGGCTTCTCATGCGGTTTTCACCAGTAGATAGAGTTATTCGCGAGAAAGGTTTAGGTATATAATTGGTCTATACTTTTTTAAATTATCAGGACAGGACAACGTACGCCGGGTCCGCTTGTATCTATGTAAAATTGATGATAGAGGCCTGTTGTTGTGAGCGTAACACTTAAAAACTATTGGATAAATATTGATCAAATTTCTTTTGTTTTGTTTCTTAGACCTTAAGAAAATTATCGCGATTTACTATAAAGTTTTAAGAAACTGTAATTATTATTTGCATAGAAATTTTAAATCGCTATAGCGAAGTGGGGCAAATGGTGTGGTGTTTATGTTTTTTCCTTAGTACATAAAATATATTGTTAACATATTAAGCGATGCAGATGAAGTCGTGGGTGTCAGTTAGTTCCACTGTATAGAACTAAACATATACATGACCGTCTAAGATCTTGCCATGAACTTCTAAGGTCGGAGTTATTATGTACCTACTTATTTAAAAAAAATTATTAGTGTTAATGCTATAAATTTTTACAAATTTTAAAGGTGTGATAAATTAGATATGATAATAAAAGGTAAGACAGCATTTTACCTACAACGCCCTCGTCGCTGCCACTGCGATGAATGCTCTGGATTCGAATCCCACAAAAGATAACTATTTATATTATTTCTAAAGTAGGTGTAATTTGTTTTCGTTAATAGTATGCTTTAAGTCCGCTGCAACCGAGGCCTTAGAACCGGATATGACAATTGACTTAAAAATTAAAAAACATAGGTTCGAAGTTTGTTATCCGGCGTAATATATACATACAAGTATGTGTTCAATTATATTTCTCAAAATTCATATACTCAATTCGCATTAACAAACCCTTTATTGTTTTATAAAAGAGATAACACTGTCGGCTTATTGCGATAAAAATCTACATACTGAAATACTTGACAGCGGTACATAACCGAAAATTACACGCACTGACCGACGCGTAATCATTAACCATGTTATAACGTCACTGATTTTTTTGAACGTACCGGCTGAAATGGCGCGCGACCAATCGTCCTTTCGAATATTTTGAATATGGAATTATAAAGCGACGACCTTCATAAATTTAGCCAATAAATGTCATCGTTCCGATCACGACGCTGTAAAGAAAAAATACGCCTCAAGTATTTTTTGAATTTAGAAGAAAAAGAATACATCCAAAGACGTGTGTCATCTTGTTCTTTTTTTAAAAGTATTATGGCCTGTCAAACAATTCCTGTATTATTTTGACCATTGAAAAACATATTTTTTGATCATGCACACGTGAGCGTGTTTTATTTTGTGGAGAATATTTTTTTGTAGTTTAGTAAATATTTTTAGACTTATTGAAATAATTTTACTACTATAGAATCCTAATCTGCTATTATTATATTGTATTAGGTGACATATGGAACAAGTTACAATGTTATAAGTAAACTAGTACATTCCCGACTGCTTCTTTGGACTTAAAAAAAATAGTAACGGGTCAATCGAATCCGAAACGTAAGTATTCTAGAACCTTCTAAGAAAAAATCTGCATCGAATGTAGTTTTGACGTGTTTGAACGTCAAAGAATTTTATTTTCATTATATATGTGGGAATGGATAAACTTATTTTATATATACTTATTAATTTAATTTAAATACAAAATTTGTTATTACATTGAATCCATAATGTGAAGGATGGCTCAAAAGACTTATATCCAGCAGCTTCATTAAAAAATAAAAGGGGAATGAGTTTTGTGTTACCACTAAGATTCGTAAACTGTTGCAAAACGAATTAAAGATTATAAATATCGTAAAAGAATATTATAGGAAAAGTGATAAGGCAATGAAATCTGGAGATATAATCTTTAATTCGTTTTGCAACAGTTTACGAATCTTAGTGGTAACACAAAACTCATTCCCCTTTTATTTTTTAATGAAGCTGCTGGATATAAGTCTTTTGAGCCATCCTTCACATTATGGATTCAATGTAATAAAAATTATGTATTTAAATTAAATTAATAAGTATATATAAAATAAGTTTATCCATTCCCACATATATAATGAAAATAAAGTTCTTTGAGGTTCAATCATGTCAAAACTACATTCGATGCAGATTTTTTCTTAGAAGGTTCTAGAATACTTACGTTTCGGATTCGATTGACCCGTTACTATTTTTTT
>MU159519.1:137738-151075 GCA_015888305.1 Antheraea pernyi | reverse complement strand
CACGACGCTGTAAAGAAAAAATACGCCTCAAGTATTTTTTGAATTTAGAAGAAAAAGAATACATCCAAAGACGTGTGTCATCTTGTTCTTTTTTTAAAAGTATTATGGCCTGTCAAACAATTCCTGTATTATTTTGACCATTGAAAAACATATTTTTTGATCATGCACACGTGATCGTGTTTTATTTTGTGGAGAATATTTTTTTGTAGTTTAGTAAATATTTTTAGACTTATTGAAATAATTTGACTACTATAGAATCCTAATCTGCTATTATTATATTGTATTAGGTGACATATGGAACAAGTTACAATGTTATAAGTAAACTAGTACATTCCCGACTGCTTCTTTGGACTTAAAAAAAATAGTAACGGGTCAATCGAATCCGAAACGTAAGTATTCTAGAACCTTCTAAGAAAAAATCTGCATCGAATGTAGTTTTGACGTGTTTGAACCTCAAAGAACTTTATTTTCATTATATATGTGGGAATGGATAAACTTATTTTATATATACTTATTAATTTAATTTAAATACATAATTTTTATTACATTGAATCCATAATGTGAAGGATGGCTCAAATGACTTATATCCAGCAGCTTCATTAAAAAATAAAAGGGGAATGAGTTTTGTGTTAACACTAAGATTCGTAAACTGTTACAAAACGAATTAAAGATTATTTCTCCAGATTTCATTGCCTTATCACTTTTCCTATAATATTCTTTTACGATATTTAACCTAAGCCATTAAGTATTAAACAGTATATTGGAACTGATTATTTAGAACATAGATGTGTAAAAAAAAATGTAAATACTAAAAATGTAACTTATTTAGATCATACTGACCGCTTCAATATGTTAAAGCAAATTAAAAATACTAGACGCAGTAAACCAAATTTTAATCTTAATTTAAAAAAAATCCATCACAATTAAATATATCAGTCTTTTACGAATCGAATTAACTCTAATTATGTATAAAAAAAACTCGATTTTACATAATTCTGTCATAAATTAAATTATGACATACTATTTAATGGCCTGTAAGAATCGAAAAAAATCCTGTATTTTTTTAAATATAGTTGTAATAACAAGACTAAATTAAATCGTATAGTTCCCTAGCCTTATAGTGTCAAGTGCATCACCAAACAACTTACAGTAGACACCTTGGACCCAATGTTGCCTACTTTACAATAACGTATGCTAATAAAACTTTATTCAAAGCT
Source organism: Antheraea pernyi (assembly GCA_015888305.1). Taxonomy (NCBI): domain Eukaryota; kingdom Metazoa; phylum Arthropoda; class Insecta; order Lepidoptera; family Saturniidae; genus Antheraea; species Antheraea pernyi. The sequence continues at coordinate 149,858 of MU159519.1, read as the reverse complement.
GAGCTTTATTGATCGTAAAAGCCAATCCTATTATATGTAGCTGTTCAGTGTTACCAACAAACAGCAAAGAGTTTATGATGGAATCAGCTATTGAAGGGACCGCCTGCTTGCAGAATGTACGCGTTATTATTTAGACCCATTTGTAGTATGTTTCAACGGCTTCATCAGTCGATTTATGTTAACGTATATTTATCGGTAAGTATTGCTTAATCAGATAGTTGTGACTTAACATTATCTAGGCTTAAATAATTTGCTGCTATGTTCATTAGACCGATTTAAAAAAATCGTCTATTTTTTTTCGCTTAAAAATATCGAAAATATTGATGTAAATGATGAAAAAAATTTGGTGAAAGCCACAACCCTTAATATTAATATCAAAATATCCCGCATGGTAAATTTCAATTTTCCGTAGATTAACATGGGAAAGCTTGATTTTTTGAGTTTAGAATTTTTTAACATTTCAATAGTTCATCAAAAAGGCTAGACCAAATCACCTTCTTTTATAAAATTGAATGCTCTACAAAAAAGCTATGTTATAATTTTGTGATAAACCGACGCGTTTCGAAGTTATTCAACTTTAAAATATAGTTTATAATATTTTCACATTTCTTTCCAATATTTTGACGATTGACGATTTTATAAAAAAAAATGTAAATAAGTTTATATATATATATATTATATATAAACAGGGACAAGAAACTATTGACGAGCTATAACTCTTCATATTTTCGAATACCCACACATTTTTATTTCATTATCAAAAAATGACAAAATTATCATAATTGAAGATACTGCTAAGATTGTTAATTTATTGTAAAATGTGTAACAAATAATAAGTTTTACGTATATCTGACAACGACTTGGAATAGATATTTAGGTGGTGCATATAGAAGATAATATTTTTGCTTTATTGTGTTTTTGGTGATTTTTTATATTTAAATCGGTTAAAATATTTTTGAGACAATTTTCAATAGCAATTATTGTTATTATGCTATCTTTACATAGTATAAAAAGAAGTCGCTTCCGCTGTCTGTTCGCTTAGATCTTTTAAACTATTCAACGGATAATACAGTTTTATACATATAAAATACAGTTTTCAGCAATCGGTAGAGTGATTTAAGAGAAAGGTTTATATGTATAATACATATATATTATATTATAGTACAGAAAAGCCGAAAAATTCAAATATTTGTAATGTGACGTCGTGACAAATTTTCTGCACTTAAATCGCGAACGCTGGCTAAACGTTACGAGGTAGATCACATTAATGTACTACGGAATTGTATATCTTAAAAAGATCGATAAAAAGTCCTAGACGGTATATATTTATCTCTAAAGGATAACTCACAATAAACATTTTTTTTTTTACAAAAATATTTATGTTATATTTACCAAGCTAGTTTATACAATACAGTATTATTCCTTATCCAATTAAAAGAGTAGAGTGAACAGGCATCATCTAGTGGGTAAGCGCGATACATCGTCGGCCTCATCGTCACTTACCATCAGGTGAGATTGTGGCCAAGCGCGTACCTGTTGAACATAAAAAAAAAATTAAATACATTACATACGTTATACATGTCATGTAGATCAAAACCACCCTTAACAGTATTTCATTAAAATGGATTTGTACATTGCACCCGTGCGAAACTGGGGCGGGCTGCTGGTAATGTATATTATAATAAACTAGCGAGCCTGGTGGATGTTGTCCTACCTTGATAATAAAAGAAATCCTAAACGACAACCGCAGCGCCACCTACCGGGTCCAATTGTGAAAAAAAACATTCTCGGATCCACCGGAACACGCACACAAAATTTCATCAAAAGCGGTCCAGCCGTTTAGGAGGAGTTCAGTGACATGCACACGTACAGAAAAAATTATATATAAAGATATGTAGATATATAGAGAGATGTTTACATCAGGCGATCACATTATCTAAATATGTCAGAAGTGAAATCGTAAACACATAGTAAACTTTGGAAATTACCCACAATATCTTTAATGTTTATCGCTTAAATTTCGGAAAAGTCTTGGGAATATTCTGGAAATGTATCGTCTCCGTTGGTTATTTCACGCGATTTGTAATAGTGGCGTAATGCTTCCAGGACGTGGGGAGGCAGGCGGCGCGATGGCCTGCGCCGGCTGCGAGAAACCAATATTGGACAAGTTCCTCTTACACGTGCTGGAGCGAGCGTGGCATGCCGCTTGCGTACGCTGTGCGGACTGTCGGGCACCTCTAGCCGATAAATGTTATTCTAGAGACAACAAGCTGTTCTGCAGGAATGATTTCTTCAGGTGAGTTTTTTTATAAAATAGGCCATTCATAAAATATGTCACGCAAAATTTTATCTTTAAATCCCCTTCCCCTATCAATATTACGTCACGAATGATAGATCCTCCTTTCAAGTACAGACATATACGTAAAAACATGTACATATTTACAAATATGAAATCAATGTATTCTACGGTAAAAAAAAGTTGAGAGGAAAATTTGCAAATTTAATTGGAAGAGCTGAAAACATCGTTTCCTTAACTCACCTCCTCTCCCCAATTCATAACTGTGAATATGTTTTATGAACAGTTCCTAAATAAGCAGCATCTCTTAAGTAATTTTAAGTTGGTCCTGCAACCTGTATCGTGTATAATAACTACAAATAAATAATACGAAGATATCAAAGAAGGTTAAACAAATGTATAGTGTCCTTTTAAAGTAATCCACTGTTAGTTAAAGATATTTTCCTGCAGGAAGGCACAAACCTCTTCAGAAGGGAAGCCACGGGTCTTTTCCTAGGGAGGATAAATCATACAGAAATCCACTATGTATTGCCAAGAACTCCAGTGTTCTAATTTTGCTTACATACAATAGTTCTACAATGTTTTTTTTGTTGTGTTCTTAACAGCTTAACCGGACTACTAAGGCGAGCGCTTAAGGCACTCAGCCGATTTTATTTGACAACTAGCTCAAGGGTGCACGGCACACCTCGGCTTGGGCTGTTGTCTGATACATGCAATTCGCGACATACTTGAGATAACCTAACTATTCATACATATATGAGTTGTTGAAACATATATGTGTACAAGGCATACATACCTCAACACCTTATATATATTTCGTATCGGATAATTTTCTAAACTCTTTCAGTTTAATAAGGGATATAAAATAAAACTCTTTCACTTGCATGTGTAAGCGTGTGTGCGTGCACGTACGTGGAGGTGACATCTGTAATGTTGTCGCAGTGATGTAAGATTTTGTAAAAAAAAACCGTTAGCCACTACTCATTAAAATTAGTAAATGGAAGTGAATTTCGAAAAACTGTGGGGAGAGAATATATGGATGACATACAGGAGAGGTTTGAATCTATGGATATTGATACTCCACCTAACTCAACCACTCGAACGGTCACACTTTATCTTTACAGTCCTTTTTGTGACACTTCGTGTTATCGACTACATTATCCTGATTGGGATACCAGTATTGCTTGTAGAAGGAAGAAAATATGATTATATTATTTCTTAGTAGGAATTTGTCGTATGTATACGTCGTAAAAAAATAAAAAACAACAAAAGAAAATCAATTTGTTTGCTTCCTTATTTCCCTTTTTGTTATATACAATTTTGCTCAATTATTGCTTAAAAACGGGTTTATAAGTTCCTAAATAGATCTCAAATAATATTTGCCATATCAAGCTTAGCGAGTGTGAGAACCAAGGAAATAATTTAAAAACGATAAAAGCTAAAAATATCCTAAAGCTAATGTATTATTACAATGCAAGGTTCGCGTAAAACTGCGTAATATACATTCCAACCGGATTCAGAACGTCTTAAAATTATATAATATTTATAATATGTTTGTGTTATTCAGAAAGCCATAAAGTTAAAAGTCACACCTGGTACTTCAGTTTTATTGATTCTAAACATAATGTTTCGTACGTCCGCTTAGTTGCTAGACGAGCATTATGGACAGGGACTCCAGTAAATATATGACATTTGAATAGGGTTACCGTAACTAAAGTAAGTTTATTATTCCCATCAATGGAAGCATATAACATTTATAAGGATGCGTCTGTCAATTATGGCAGACATTTTGTTTATTTGTAACTAGCTGACCCGTGCCCACTTCGTTGGGCGATAATAGGCATTATCAAGCTACAACTTTTTTCTAGAACTCAATCATATATCTCTTAGCGTTAAGGCAGCGTTCGTAAGAAACGTTTTCATATTTTTATCTCCGACTCCCCAGATATTACCCCCTACAAACTCACAAATTTTACCTCTTTATAATATTGGTATAGATAATATAATTAGTTAATAGCTTCTGCCCGCGACTTCTTACGCGTGGAATGGTTATTTTGCGCTAAGACGCAGCGGAAGCTCTGAAAAGGAAAAATACCCCGATTTTCCAACATTTTTCATTGCTGCTCCGCTCCTACGGGTCTTAGCGTGATGATATATAGCCTATAACCTTCCCCGATAAATGAGCTATATAACACTGAAAGAATTTTCCAAATCTGACCAGTAGTTCCTGAGATTACCCCTTACAACGTCACAAACTCACAAACTTTACCTCTTTATAATATTACTATCGGGCCCGGCAGATGTTGTCCCGCCCTGATTATGAAAAAATCCTTGACAAATTATATACTAAAACGTTCCTCATGAATCACCCTATCCACTGGTGAAAAAATCCGTTCGGTAGTTTTTGAGTTTATCGCGAACAGACAGACAGACAGACGCGGTAGGGGACTTTGTTTTATACTATGTAATATTATTATTTTCAATGAAAAAAGTTATGAGATTGTTTTGAAATCCCTCCATACAAGTGAGATTTGGCTGGAACTTTCCACTATATTAAGTTCACAAAATTGACAGACGCCTCCTAACTATAGAATAGTATATTTGGTCTTGTAAACCAAGATATATAGCAATGGCAACTTTTGGATATATTGCATTTCTTTATAGTGTTGTGCCCAATGTAACCGGTAATACAGATGTTTACGGTCAAAGTAGAAATATTTCCTTTTTTTTTTTTTTCGAACTGACTACGCTATTGACCAAGCAAGGTCTTAACAGCTTCACCGGACCACTAAGGCGAGCGCTTAAGGCACTCAGCCGATTTTGTTTTGACAACTAGCTCAAGGGTGCGCGGCACACCTCGGCTTTGACTGTTGCCTGATACATGCAATTCGCGACCTATGTAAGCTAACCTAAGCTAAGCTAACTATTCATACATATATGAGTTGTTGAAACATATATGTGTACCAAGCATACATACCTCAACAACCCTTATATATATTTCGTATCGGATAATATTCTAAACTATTTCAGTTTGATAAGGGAAAAAAAATAAAACCCTTCCACTTGCATGTGTAAGCGTGTATGCGTGCACGTGTGTGGAGGTGATATGTGTAATGTTGTCGCAGTGATGTAAGATTTTGTGTCACTGTATCGCGCGAGCAGCGTACTCAAGGGCTCCACGCCGAGGGAACGGACCTAGGCTTGAGCTGCTGCCGAGGGGGGCCTAGTCTGGTGTGCGGGAGCGAAATTTACCCCCAGACCACGGCGGCGTGATCTGTGGTTACGCGGGCGTGGGCGTGAGCACGCTCTGTTTAGAGAGACAGGCTGGTACTGATCGTTCACTGCCGTTATTTCATCGGGAGGGTCGGTAAAAATATGTCGCGGACGTCTTTTACAACGCGCAGCGTTTGGTACGGGTTCGTATTTTGCGGCGGATACCACTAACGGACTGGGATGATTCGCGGCTTTTTCAAAATAACTAATCGTAAGTGATTTTACGTACGCCCAGATAGAAGGCATCTCTAGGTCCCTATGTAGATCAACTCTCCGGATGTACCACGGGGCACCGGTCACTTTACGTAAAACGCGGTTTTGAAGTACCTGCAACTTATGAAAATTATCTTTCGACATATGCGCAAAAACGGGACTGCTATATGTCATCACGGGACGGATACACGTCTTATACAAAGTGAGCTTGTGATACAAAGTGAGCTTGTGCGAAATATTTCCCTTTTCGAACTCCTGTTGAATATGTTTATAATCTATTAATATTTTACAACGTTAATTGCAATTTATCATTATTTCCAAGGCAACTTTTACAAATTCTGCTTTTATTTATAATGTTGTGCATATGTTGTGCGTAACTAGCAATACATATTATAATAGACACGACTGAAATCAGCCTTTTTGAACTTCTATAGAATATGTCTATAATCGACTCTACTACGTTAATTGCAATTTTTCACTACATATTTACAAGGCGATTCTTGGATATTTTGCGTTTATTTATAGTTGAGTATCTAATGTAGCACGCGAGAATGGTTAAGGCAAAAATATTCCTTTACAAACTTCTGTAGGAGATACCTTGAATTGATTAATATCCTACAACGTTACATGCAATCTTTTCACTATTTACAATCTTCTATGTACATATAATAAGATAATAATTTTCATGGTGGTAGAGCCACGTTGAAACTATTTACTGGTTTCAGCATGAATGAGTCGGCTCGCCCGGTGTAGTACCACCCTCTCATAGAAAACCAACGTGAAGTAACAGTGCTTGCATTGTTGCGTTTCGTTCGGTCAGTGAGAGCGCCGGAGGAACCACCTGCCCTCCCCTCTCCTCTCACACTCCCTCTCCTAACCCTTCCCCCCGAAGGGTGAACACGCACTTGCGACTCCTCTGGTGTTGTTAGTGTCCATGGACGGTGGTGATCACTTAACATCAGGTGACCTACCAGTTCGTTTGCTAGCTATGATATAAAAAAAAGAATATAAATCTAACGTGTCTGAACTTTTAGATTTTTGTGAAAAAAAAAGTTGCAGGTGTCGTGGAATTAGTAATAAAATAAATTTCACTCATTTTTAGAAATATCTGTCTGTTTGTTTAAACACGCAGTTAAAGTTTGAGTAACATTTAGTCTTGATTTCATTCAATTCGGTTCGCTCTATGAACAATTATTGTAATTTTAATGACGACGCGACTTCAGTACGAGAGAAAATAAAAAAGTAAATAAGTAAATAGACTTAATACATTACGATGATTTTAATAGTTACTGTTTTTTTCCATAAGGTTCCACGCAAACGGAGTCGCGGGCACAGCTGGTAATGAATAAAACTATTCATTTAAAAAAAATCAATTTGCTTGGTTTACTTTAGGCAACCCTGACGCAAAGTTGTAAGTTTCTACCTTGTTTAGGTCTCTCTAAGCATTGTTCGTTTATTATACTATTTACAGTGTAGTTACAAAATATAAGTTTATTCTCGTGTCCATTCGTTGGTCTCATGCCAGTAAATAATTATTCAATATTAGGAAAACAATTTTCAAATAAGCCTCTATTTAGAAATCGATGACCATTTTAGGAGTTTATGTATTTTTGCTAATTCACGGATCCATACAAATTATAAATAACAATGTGGCATTTAAGTTATTCTATAATATTTTGTACTTAAACTGTCTTGTCAAATAGCACACTACAATTTATATAATACCAGGTAATCTATACACTACTATTCCAATGAGTAGTTTGAATGTTTGTTCGCTAGTGTACATCTTGGATCTACATATTCGATTATAAATCTTATGCCACAGGCATAAAGGTATGTTTAGGATGATAGTTGCAGTTTGTTGTTATATTAACACGCGAAGTCACGAACGGCTGTTAGTTCTTTGTAATTTGTAAAATTTTACACATACAATTATTTTATTACGGAAAACTTAGGTATTAGCTAGATTCAGTATAAAATTATTTCTTGCAACATACTTAGCTGTTTATGCTTTCTTCATCCAAATAACGGTTAAGTTAAGAACTTGTCTTGATGTCTGTTAGGAAAAAAATTGATGTGTCGTGAAGACACACGATAGAAGTGAACCTTACGTATTACAGGGAAACATTTTAATTTTAAAAAATACAACAAATAGCCAACGTCTCGCTGTGTTCCCAGGCGGTCACCCATCCAAGTACTTACCGCGTCCAACGTTGCTTAACTTCAGTGATCGGACGACTGGTGTTTCAACACTCTACCCGATAAAGAGTTTACCCTTACTTGCTAATAATATTGCTAATAAGATGTCATAAAATTAATGCTTTAATGCGCGTCTTTCCGTTATAATATGTTGTCTAAATATAGTGATGTGCTACGGAATGAGCTTTAAAAAAAACTTGCATATTGGTTAGTGTAATGTATGTGAATATGGGACCGATCGACAGTCGTTCAAAATTAGTTTTATGATGCTCTACCCTGTGAATCATAAGGCCTTGTGAAGGTGTCTTTATATTGTTTATAGGTTTTTTTTACTACAAAGTCACGTATATTTAGCGATGATGTGGCCTAATATAGTAAACACGGTAAAACTAGAGAGATAACTGGCTCTCAAATTTACTCAGTCGGAACATAATACAGTTGCGCAGAATTTTTTAAAATATATTATAGGGGGCAAACGAACATGCGGGTCACCTGATGGTAAATGATCACCGCCATCCATAGACACTAGCAACACCGGGGGAGTCGCAAGTGCGTTGCCGGCCTTTATTTGGGGGAGTGAAGAGGGGGCGGGGAGGTGGGTTTATCCGGTGCTCTCACTCACCGAACGAATCCCAACAGTGCAAGCAGTGTTACTTCACGTTGGTTTTCTGTGAGAGGGTGGTACTACCACGGGTGAGCCGACCCAATCATGCTGAAACCAATAATACATTCAGCGTGGCTCTACCACCTAAAATCGAGACAACTTAAGGATAAACAAATGCCAATTTTAGAATCCTATAAGAATATTTTAACATTGTTGTGTATTCAATTTTTGACTATATTACGCGCGAGCCCGATTTTACGGCTATATTCGGAGAGGCGAAACAGATTGACGAGGGCTGTACAGGTGTTTAGTGGCAGATTTTTAACTCGAGACCGGACGGTAGAAAGAACCCTAACAAACTATGGTTTTGTCGCGATATTTTCGCAACCCAAAAGTATCATAATTACTTTTAAAATTTGTTAGAGCCCTTCAGGTCAACTGCGTTTATTCGAAACAATCGATTAAGATTTTTATTAATGTTTGTGCTTACAAATATGAACATAGAAAAAATTGACTACATACAAGCAGTATTAAATATAGTATTCGGAACTTTTTTTAGGAATTATGAATCAAATTAATATCAATCAAATAATAGTCCGGTGAAGCTGTTAAGACCTTGCTTGGTCAATAGCGTAGTCAGTTAAAAAAAAATGAATCAAATTATCGAATCACATAAAAATAAATAAATAAGCCTTTTATTATTTCTCATGTCCATGCAATTTTACAATGCCTATTTACAAATTATAACAGTATTTTATCTTATAATATAATAATGTTACATATAATTCGTTTTTAATTAATTGTATTTTTCATTAATTGAATGAGATCCCCTCTGAAGGGTAAAGGCCTCCTTCATTTTTGCCCATTGTTTTCTGTCTGTTGCCTTTATTTCCCATTTGTCCCCCGTTATTTCTTTGATGTCATCAGACCATCTTTTATGTGGCCTGCCTCTTTTTCGCTTTCCCTTTGGTCCCCTCCATAGTACGACGACTCGTTTTGTCCATCGAGCATTCTTCGTTCTGACTGTATGACCACATTACACAAAAGCAAATTTTAATTAAAAACAAACTTAAAGCCACCTACTAGCAGCAATCTCATTATAATAATGCATTAATTACACTCTGAATTGGAATACTAGGTATAATAAAAATATTCATTCCGCACAAAATAAATACAGGCAATCATTACTTGTCTCTTTCAGTCACGTCAACGATACGCATATGTTGAAATGAAAGGTATAAAGCGTCACATTTATTGTGAAGGTACAATTTTTTTTAAAATCCGTATAGTACAGATAGTACAACTGTATTATATTCATAATGGTTGGCATTTACAGTGTAGTGATTGGAGAAGGCTAAATACATAAGTACTCTTTCAAAGAAACAAATGTCAACACCATTTTAATATATCTCGGTTCTGTTAATTTATTTCAGGACATAAAATTATTGTAGATGGGCAAACATTCTAATATCACGTGATGGTTAACCTCATTTTGCTATATTACTATTAATCTGTACATAAACATAAATTTGAAGTGTCTTTTGTTTGTCCGGAATAATGTAAGAAACGGCTGAACCGATCTGGACGATATTTTTACTTGTCTCTGCCTCTTGCTCTGGCTTTCCACTGTATTGTCCAGGCTACAATTATGTTTTCTATAGGTAATAAGTAGTCATGAAAAAATATTTATAAAGAAAACGGTTTTGTCGTAAACACACACAAAAGAAGTGAGACTTTTGAATTACAAAGAAACATTTAATTTAAAAAAATACAACAAAAGCCAACGTCAAGCGTTGTTCGCAGGCGGTCACCCATCCAAGTACTGACCTCGCGACGTTGCTTAACTTCGGTGACTGGACGAGAATCGGTGTTTTCAACACTTTACTCGACACAGTGTATACCCCCACCATTTTAGTTACACAAAAAGGTAGCCAATCATAATTTCAAAGATCTCTCATAAGAAGTTTTACTTCAATAAAATACAGACAATAATGAACTCAGATAAATCGTGTAGTTGTCATAAAATTGCAAAACCATTTTCACAAGAATAACTCTTTGATTTTGAGTACGTGCAAATTGGTCAACGATTCACTAATTAAATGTGTATTAGATTCATCAAATCGGTGTTATTACACAAAAGTTAAATACGTAGTGAACCCTGGCTCAATATTAAATGCACCGCGGTCGCTGAATGTTCGCCATCTTGCTCTTTTGTCTCGCTTTGGTTACGTTAGGTTAAACTTGTGAAAAAGGATAACGCGAACTTGCCTCGGGCAAGCGCGGTGCATTTATTAGGAAACTTTTTTAAACCATGTATTTAATACGTATTTAACTTTTTTGTAATAACACCGGATGAGTTTATCTCGGGTTTACGGAGTTTTAGGTGAAGGAATAAATTGTAATGAAATTTTAGTAGGCTTAGTAGTTACCACCTTCAAATTGGAAATCTGTCGTCAAGCACCGATAGTTGTGTTCTAGCTACACTTAAGAGCCAGTCCCTCTAGGTTTACCACCCTAGGAGTACCACCCTCTCACAGAAACACCGACGTGAAGAAACAGTGCTTGCATTGTTGCGTTTCGTTCGGTCAGTGAGAGCGCCGGAGGACCCCGTCCCCTGTAGTTCTGTTGCGACTCCTCTGGTGTTGTTAGTGTCTGTGGACGGTGGTGATCACTTAACATCAGGTGACGCATCTGCTCGTTTACCTCCTATGACATAAAACAAGTAAATGATAGCCCACAATAAATTAATATACAACATATAGTTTCCAGGAACTTATTTTTTTTTTTAAGAGAAGCAAATCGCGCGGTCGAATTTAGTAAATACATAAAAATGATATCTGTAAACGTAGTATTTTTTCAAGAATTCAAGTAAACTAGTGAATTATACGGTGGCAACGTTTAACAAAAACAGATAATTTTGTCGCAGGTCGTGTCTGTGCCGGAAAATGGTGCGCTTCCAACTTCCGTTCACTTGATGGTTTAATCATTTATGGGTTTAGGGTTGCGTCCGTGTACGATTAGCTGTTAATTTTTATTTTTGTGTTATGTATTTGTGTTTTATCCTTTCATTGATTTAAATATCGAATAAAAAGTTGTTCTAAAATAACAATCGTACAAGGAAATGCTGTTTGCAAAATATTTGATTATTTTTTTTCGAACTGACTACGCTATTGACCAAGCAAGGTCTTGACAGCTTCACCGGACTACTAAAGCGAGCTGATTTAAATATCGAATAAAAAGTTGTTCTAAAATAACAATCGTACAAGGAAATGCTGTTTGCAAAATATTTGATTATTTTTTTTCGAACTGACTACGCTATTGACCAAGCAAGGTCTTGACAGCTTCACCGGACTACTAAAGCGAGCGCTTAAGGCACTCAGCCGATTTTATTTTGACAACTAGCTCAAGGGTGCACGACACACCTCGGCTTTGGCTGTTGCCTGATACATGCAGTTCGCGACCTATCTGAGCTAGCCTAAGCTAAGCTAACTATTCATACATATATGAGTTGTTGAAACATATATGTGTACCAAGC
>MU159519.1:94461-135924 GCA_015888305.1 Antheraea pernyi | reverse complement strand
TAAGCTAAGCTAACTATTCATACATATATGAGTTGTTGAAACATATATGTGTACCAAGCATACATACCTCAACAACTCTTATATATATTTCGTATCGGATAATATTCTAAACTATTTCAGTTTGATAAGGGAAAAAATAAAACCTTTTCACTTGCACGTGTAAGCGTGTATGCGTGCACGTGTGTGCAGGTGATATGTGTAATGTTGTCGCAGTGATGTAAGATTGTGTGTCATTGTATCGCGCGAACAGCGTACTCAAGGGCTCCACGCTGAGGGAACGGACCTAGGCTTGAGCCGTTGCCGAGAGGGGCCTAGTCTGGTGTGTGGGAGCGAAATTTACCTCCAGACCACGGCGGCGTGATCTGTGGTTACGCGGGCGTGGGCGTGTGGAGCACGCTCTGTTTGAAGAGACAGGCTGGTACTGATCGTTCACTGCCGTTATTACATCGGGAGGGTCGGTAAAAATATGTCGCGGACGTCTTTTACAACGCGCAGAACCGAAATTTTCTTGGTCGGGAAGGAGGCAATGGAGCAGTCCGGGAACATGAGCCGGGTACTTAAGGCGGAGGTTATCTCATCACTCCAGGGTCTTTATGAGACGACCCTGGATCTAGTGGATTCGCGAACCCGTCACAAAATCGACGCGGAAAAGGTCACTTTCTAGCTTACACTTTCCAAGCTAATTAGTCTTCTAAGGATCCTAGCTTGTAGTTAGACAACTTATATTCTTTCTTAATAAATCCTTATTAATATGAAAGCAGAAGTAAGTTTGTTTATTACGCATTCACGCCTAAAGTAATCAACCGATCGTCGTGCAATTTTGAATACACGATGTCGGGCTATAGAGGAAGATACCTTATATCTAGAAAAATGTGCTATTCCTGAGAATCAAATATACAATAACATGATTAACAATTAAGAATAATAACAAGTGAACTATAAAGAAAAAGTAAAAAAAAAATATTTTTATTATTTCCAAAAATTTGCGTGTTCAAAGTTCAAAAAAATGGAAAAAGAATTTTCTATTCAGCTATAGAATATTTATTCATAGTGAATGAATAGTGAAAAATTAAATACGTACAATTATCCCAATTAAAAGCCCGTTCTCAAAGCCTTGTTATCATGATGATATATCATGAACGTCAAGTTCTATCAGCAATTAGATTTTTACTTCCGTCAGTTTCATTTAACTTTTCCATTCAATGAAACACGTGTAGAACAACTCTTGGTAACAAACGTTTTCCTTTATCATTGTTTCCTTGTGATCATGATTCGTAAGGATTCTTCACTAATAAGGCTTCCTCTTGGTTTGCTGTCACCGTGACTTTGCACGTGTTGTGTCACGTCACCATTTTATTATTTTAAAATATTATATACACTACTAGCGGTGCCCGCGACTACGTTCGCTTGAAATTTCAATTATAAAAAGGGTGATTAATAAAACCATAGGATTGTATTGAGTATTAAAAACAGATTTCGTCAAAATGCACCCAGTAAGTAGTTTTTGCGGAAATGTTTGCTGTTCTGTGTTTTCTTATAATTAAGATATACATGTATACGAATATGTTATGTATGTAAAACAAGTCCTATATTTTATACCGGTGTGTAAACTATTACCTTATCAAATTTCATCAAAATCCGAGCAGTAGTTTTTGCGTGATTCCCGTACAAACAACAGATATACCGACAAAATTAAAAAAAACCATGAAAATATTGAGTAAATCTTTTCTTATAAGATATATACGAACAATGTGTTACTCTTTTATTATATGTATTTATTAATATTTTATAAACCACCAGATTCAAAATAACTTTTTGTTTCGAACTGACTACGCTATTGACCTAGCAAGGTCTTAACAGCTTCACCGGACTGTACTTTCAAAATAACATGAACACGCTGAACGCAGTTATACAAATATAAAAATCAGTGATGAAGGAATAAAAATGTATGGTTAAGAAAATTTACACCATATTAATTTGCAAAATAGATATCTAAAAATATCTCATGTAAAGCAATTGATAAAATTGGCTCGAAACGTTTCTTAATTACACAACAAACTTATAGACAGACAATTTTTTTTAATGTTATACTTGTTATCAGTGTCCTTTGTAAAAGCTAACTAACATAAAATTTAGAGAAGGATATATATACATTATATATATATACTACCAGGCACCGCGGACGTTGTCGCGCCTTGATAATATTAAAAAAAAAATGTCAACCGCAGCGCCACCTACGGGGTCCAATTGTGAATCTAAACCATTCTCGGATCCCCTGGAACATGCACACAAATATTTCATCAAAATCAGTCCTGTCATTTAGAAGGAGTTTAGTGACATACACACGTACAGAAGAAATCTATATATAAAGAAGAAGATAGATAGAAATATAGATTTATTAACCTTGATCGAAATCAAATAATACAAGTTAAGGTTGAATTTTCAAAAAGCGACCCTTTTTCGAAAATACTAAAAAGTCAATCATTTACGAGTCGTTGAAATTCGATCGTAGTTTACCTATAACTTTTTTCTTCACGTGTTAATATCTAGATATTATTGTCTGTGTTGTATAAATATTTGTAGATAGTAGAATATGAGGAAAAAAAAGAAAAAAAAAAACAAATTTATTTTTCTTGATAGCTTCCTCTAAAGCTCGTTAACCGGCGATACGTGTGCCGCGTACAATTCATAGTTAAAACGGATGAAACCACGGGGTACGTCTAGTGTTATTAAATACGTCATATAAATATTTAAATTTAGAATATTAACTGTTGATAATTCTTACTTTTCTGTTACAAGTTATAAATTCTCTTTGACCCACATTGTCATTTGAGATTGAAATAAATATCATCAATAATTAATAATAACTGTAGGAAGATGTTTATATCAATCAAAGATAGCGATTAACGGCCATTAAGCTACTAGACGGACTTTTTTATATTTCTGATCGCAACTCTGTTATAACCTTTTTTTAGAACATTAATTAAATAAATTTGCATAACTCTCTAACACGTCATCGGTGGCAAATGTTAAAATATGCGACGGACTTTCGACATGTTTGATGCACGATGCTATAATTTTTATTAGATAAGGTTGTCAATTTAGAGATAGCTCTTATAGTAAACTGATTACTAGCTGGTGCCCGTGACTTCGCTTACATAAAAATCGTTTTATTTGTTTCAAGGCAAGTGGGTACTTGCACAGAGTACGTTACATAAATAGAGGTCGCACTCGTTCTTTCCAATCAGCGCCTCTATAATACGAGTTTTGAACTAATATCTGTTGGTTATAAATGTACACAACAAACTGAATGAAAACAAATTTTTTCAAAGTTGTCAGTTTGAAATGTCAAAATTATTTGTCGTCCACCATCTTTTGTTATCAAACTTGCCAAAAAAAAATTATATAACAGTGTCATCTAGAAAGTGGATTGATAACCAAAAATAGCAGCCTTTTCCATACAAATCCGATTCTGAGAAGTGAAAATAGCGTGGGTACTTGTTTCATATGGATTAATTGTGGGTTATCTTTTATTTTTTTATTGGTATTTTGATATTACTTACTATCTATAAACCGTTCAACCCTTTTAACCCTTTTTAAGTTATTTCTGTGAAATTTTATTATGGAGAAACGTTAAAACGTTATTGTATGTAGCACACATTACTCCAAAAAATTCTCATCTTCTTATAAAAGTTTCGTCAAAATCGGTATAAATTTCGCCTATAAGCTTAGTCCAACTAGCGGGCCCGACAGACGTTGTCCCGCCCTGATTGCCCTGACTATAAAAAAATCCTTCACAAATGATATACCAAAACTTTCCTCGTGAATCACTTTATCTACTGGTGAAAACTATATAAAAACCGTTCAGTAGTTTTTTATGTTATCGCGAACAGACAGACAGACAGACGCGGTAGGGGGCTTTGTTTTATACTATGTAATGATATATAAGATAATTTTACTAGTTATTTTCAAATGTGTAGGAGGTTTTTTCATGATATACATTTGTTTATAATGTGATGTTGAGTGGCCTCTGCTGCATATGTTATATATTATTGTTGTTATATGTGGGGCTGATGTTACATATGTTCTCAGGAAGTGTATCTGTAATTCCCCTGCACGTGCACTCCGGTTGCTGGCAAAGAGTAACAAATTTTAGGCCGTTGTACTGTTCCACGTAAATATAAAACTCTTTATTGCACACACGTTGAAAATATACAAAATTAGTCATCAGTTTACAATATGTGTACAGTTAGGCGGCCTTATCGCTTAGAGCGATCTCTTCCAGGCAAACCTAAGGAGACATTTTATTTTCATAACTACCGGGTGGCAATATAAATAGACAAAAAAATAAATACAAAAACTATAAAAGTAAGAAGAAATAACGCAATACAATAGTTATATTAGGACAGCGAGAGGTATTGCCGATGGAGATATTTTATGCCGGTGGATATATTTATTTATGTAATGATATATAAGATAATTTTACTAGTTATGTTCAAATGTTTAGGAGCTTTTTTTCATGATATACATTTGTTTATAATGTGTTATCCATGTGATGTTGAGTGGCGTCTGCTGCATATGTTATATATTATTGTTGTTATATGTGGGGCTGATGTTACATATGTTCTCAGGAAGTGCATCTGTAATTCCCCTGCACGTGCACTCCGGTTACTGGCAAAGAGTAACAAATTTTAGGCCGTTGCACTGTTCCACGTAAATTGAAACTCGCAGCGACAAATAGAGTAATCAATCAAGCGACGATAATAAATGAAAAATACTCTATTTAGCCAAACGATAAAAAAGAAATGATGTATGATGAATTGATTTACAAAAACCCAAGATGCACACTTAACGTCTCACAGCCGGCACACAAAAATGAGTGCATAATTTTGGATTATGCAGTCATTTCAAATAGTCTCGCGTCGCTTACGTCCTTGTAAAAACAACTTTAAATCATTCAGGTAAGGTTGCATTTGCAAAATAAGTTTATCGTATAATTATAACTACGTATGTATATTAGGGAGTTTTTGCGGGACGGTTTTGATCGCTATTTTTATTCGAGATTGTGCGTCTTGGGTTTTTATGTCAATGGATATATCAACAAATCTCAAAAAAATTACAGTCCTGAGGCCAATTATAATCGACCGCATTCTTCGAACTGATGCACTGTAGCATTAGCGATAAAAATGATGTAAAAATGTGGCTCACGATCAGGCGACTTTGCATAGGTTCTACCATATGTATACGTCACGAATCAACCTGTAAGAAACTCACTGCAGGGTCATGAGCCTGTTACTGAAGGAAGGTATGGACAGAATCCGCACGCCAGCCCATGACGTAGCGGCGATTTGAGACTCGGAGCCTTCAAAAAAGGTTGTGAAGGAGGTTGCGCTCGACTGTATGTATTATTTTACTCTTACGTTCCAATTACCCTTTTTCATTCTACATTCTACAATGATATTATAACATAATAACCCTTTGACAAAAGAACCCTAATAAAATCCAAACTTTAAAAAATCAATGACGAATGTCGACCTCTGGGCGCCCACTAGTTACTATAAGAACATATCTCAGGTTCAGGTTTCCTCACGATGTTTTGCTTCAGTCCATATTGTTGCCAATAGAAGTTAGTCAATTTCCGTATAAAGCTCTAATTAGAGTGCGTATTAACATATATTGCATTTCTAATAAAAAATAGATCTGTATAATTTATTTATTTATTGAACACCAACACAATGTACACTGATCATTATTAAAATAATACACGCACAATTTGTAACGGTAAGTGTCATCGTAATTAGAGGTGTAGACTGCATGCTTAGTCTGACAATAAGCAAACAGTTAGGGTTACAAAATGAAATTAAGATATTCACTGAGTTTACTTAATATTTACATTAAGAAAATTAATTCAGTAAAGAAACTCAAACAAAATTTGGAATATAGTAGCAAATCATTAATAGACATTGTAATAATTGTTAGCTGTCATACATGATGGAGGCAGGAAACAAAAACAAAAACATTACATCTGAGAGCAACTTGAGATTTCAAGCAGAATTTTATATGATCAATTGGAAAAATTAAAATTAAAAGAAATAAAAAAATAAATAATGTAATATAATGAGTATACGGGCAATAACAATTAGACAATTTCTCCCTTTAGTTCCTTTCTAAACATGGCGATGTTTACTGCGAATAAGTCAACATTTGTATCTTGTTTCGATGTACTGTTAAACTCACGAGTTTAATTCCGACTGCTTGCTACTATCCGTGACGTGTTATGTGTGTCTGTGTTATTTGTTTTTTCGTTTTAAATTTTGTATTAACATTAATATGACCGACTGAACGTCCGTATATCATCATATAAGCTCCCATCGAAAATCAGCGCTGCAGTACTACTTACAGTATTGCAGATTTTTGCTGAACGGTACTTCTTTTTCTGTCTAATTGGTTTGTGTAATTTAATTTAATTATGTGGTTATTCCAACAATAAAATATTTGTCTCTTTCTTTCTTTTCTTCTTTCTTGTAGTACATCCCGTTTAAACCGTAGGTTTTACGCAAGGTTAAAATTTGTTTATCAAACTCTGTGTCATGGTGATTAGATCCTAATTTGTGTGTTGTTAAATTGGTTTTCTCTTTCTTTGATTTCGAGGCATTGAATTGTTCATATTACACATTCTCAAGTGCCAACCTTATTATCGGGTTATAATATGAAAACAAGATCTAGATTATTATGAATATTAATTATATGAACACCTTTAAAGATTTATTTAAAAATATAAAGCAAGATTTTGTTTTTTTTTTGTGAATGTGATCTATTAATAAAATCTATACTAATATTATAAAGAGGTAAAGTTTGTGAATTTGTGAGTCTGTGAAGTTGTAGGGGGTATTCTCTGAATCTACAAAACCGATTTTGAAAATTCTTTTATCAGTAAAAAGCCACGTCATTTGTGAGTGTCGTAGGCTATATATTAACCCGAAAAATGAGAAGCGTTATTTGTGGTAGTCGGATTTGCAGTCAGATAAGAAACAGTTGAGCGAAGACGTTCCTTATGAACGCTGCCTTATCGACGGGAGATATATGATTGAGTTCTAGAAGAAAGTTGTAGAGCTTGACAATGCCTAAAAAAAAAGTCAGCGTCAGCATATTTTTAACTTGAAAGTTTTTTTTATTATCAGGGCGGGACAACGTCCGCTGAGCCGGCTAGTATAAAATAAAATGCTACTGTAGTTCGAGTATTCCGTGATAATTATTAGTGTGTTTTGTGATAAGTATTACCGTGTGAGAGTACGTAACTTATAAAGCTTAAGACATTATTTTTGTTTACTAGAATACGTCTACTTCTAAAACTACTAGCCATATCCAAAATTTTCTGTTTGGAGTGATGTAATAACCGAACAAACTGTAGGTTAGACAGTAAGCTAAGTGACTACAAAATAATAGTGCGAGCTGACCAACCAAGGCGAAGGGAATTACGGGCCAAGGGCGGTACAAAAACGCGCGTTTAACTGCTGGTTATATGTATCAGGAAAAATAAAATAAAATTTTCCTGTATCACCCGAGAAATAATCACTGTGTTAGTAACAATGACCTTGTCATTAGATCACAATGGAAGAACAACTAATGTGAAACTTTTATTTATTGTAGGAAATCTTCAACTTTTGCAATGGTAAACTGTAGGTTAGACAGTAAGCTAAGTGACTTACTAGGTGAATAATTCCTTATTGTATTTATTTTATGTGTAATATTCGTTGCGTATTCCTTATAATTTATTTAAACAAAATAAAAATTAAAACTTCAGGGGTAATAATTAGCATTAAACACTAAAAATAAAATGAAGCGGTATTCCGTTATGGTCATTTGAATTATTATAATGGGGTTTTGGTGCCGAATGATTAGAATATTACTGCAGTATCATCAATATTTTTGAGTACTTCCAATAAGATCTCATATTAGTTGACGATTTCAATGTCTTACAAAGCTTCTGGAGTGATTTGTTTAGTTACGGTCAGCTGTAATTAGTACTTGCTTATCTAACTTGCAGTAAAATTTCAACATACAAGTTAAAATCATTATTGATCCGTATTGTGTGTCTACGTAGCATATCATGCCCTGACTAGATGATTCCCATCCGCTTCGTATTGCATTAAAATGGCAGAGGGACAATCGAAAACAAAAAAATAAGTACCTAGGCCCATCTCCGAAAAATTTCGCATCGAATGATTATAGTCCTGTGCCGATATATCCAGTAGTTTCGACGTGATTTACCAGTGATAAGGCATTTTCTAAAACCCGTCAGATTAATTAAAAACCCTAAATTGAAAATCTATCATCAGGCACTTTTAAGTGAATTTCGGCACCTATATTTGAACAGCAGTCCCTTTCTAATCTGATGCATATAAAACATAAAGAATCCATTTCAAGCGACACAAGTGTCTATGGACGGTGGTGGTCACTTAACGTCAGGTGACCCACCTGTTCGTTTGCCTACTTTTGACATAAAAAAAAATCTAAAACTCGTCTGATTAATTAAAACCCCCAAATTGAAAATCTATCATCATGCACTTTTAAGTGTATTCCGGCACCTATATTTGAACAGCAGTCCCTTTCTAATCTGATATAGGCTTAAAACAAAGAATCCATTTCAAGCGACAACTATAATTCCTGTTATTATCAGGCTTGAATAGTTGTTAATTCGCTCTTATGGCAATCTTCTGTCTAAAAAGTGGTAGTAACTTGTATGTGTTTCTTGCAGGCGTTACGGGACAAAGTGTAGCGGCTGCGGCCATGGCATATCACCGTCAGACCTCGTTCGAAAGGCACGGGAGAAAGTTTTCCATCTCAACTGCTTCACTTGTCTCGTATGTCGAAAACAGTTGTCTACTGGCGAAGAACTGTACGTTTTGGACGACAACAAGTTTATATGCAAAGAGGATTACCTCGCCGGGAAGGCGCCGACGCAGCACTGTAAGTTTTTAATATTATACTTTGGTGTTTGTGTAACGTGTTTTATGATGCCGACCTTCTTCGATAGATTTGTATATGATTACTCGGTTGTATAATCCAAAGAGGTTTTATTCCAACCGGTAGTTCTATTTGACACCGGTTGTAAATACTAAGAGTTCTGACAGCTGTCAGTTATGTTAGAATAATCTATGTTCGAAGGTATTTAAGGGTTTTGGAGAGTTTTGAATTTTGTTATATATATACACTATCATTATAAAGATGTAAGTTTGGATGTTTGTTGAAGATAATTTCTGGATATATTAATCTAATTCTAAAAATTCTTTAAATTGTGTTCTATTTAAATGATATATATAGACTACATTTTTTATAATTGTCTATATACAGATGCTTAGTAATTCGTACTTGTGAAAATAATGTCTTTGTTCCGTGGTAACTACTTGATTAATCACCTGTTTTTTTATTTTAATTAAAATCATAATGTTTCCATATGATATTTTGAAATAACTTGATAATAAAATTAAAACTGATTCTTAGTTATCTAAAGATCATTAATTATTTAATACTACATCAGAAAGGTACCGCAGCCTTGCGAAATAGTTGTTTCTAAAAAAATGTGGAATATAAAAATTGGTATACACTTTTGTTTATCGATAAAACTCATGGAAGATTTTGATATCGGTCTTGATGTATGTCACAAATGCATTCACATAGTTCAAGTAAGTAGCGCTGTGAATATATTTTATGTATTTATGCAAATCAATAGTTTATAACGGCGTATTTTTTACTATCATTAAATCATACTTTTGCCTCGTTTGTGTCACTGTCCGTTCATTGGTTTTATATGATTTTAATATTTAATAACATTTAAAAGAAATAGTGTAAAAGCTATTGAGGGTAGAATCATAAAAAAATATACAATACAAAACGACTGTCAACTGTTTTATTAACTGAAATCATAATAGATTTCAGAGTACTCGCAACGATTGTTTTGTTTATTAAAAACTGCTTAAAAATATACTCCCGTATGAGTAGACATAATTTCTTAATGAGTGATGCTAATTATGTTGATGATTGATAGTGTACCTAATTAAAATGTGAAAGTTGGTAGCGTTTTGATTTGATTTGACGTTATTAAAATTATATCGAAGCCGGGCACGGTGTTTGTGAAAGGTAATTCTGTAGTGGACGTGTGGCGACAGAGCGGGTCAATGTCGCAAAAATAAAATAAATCAACAACTAGATTACTTTGAAATTGCGCTATTCTTGTCAGTAAACTAAACATTATTTACGCAAGTCCAATCAAACATCGACACACGGCATCACGTTAACAATCGACTCTGTGTTGCCGCATTAAAAAATAAATGAGGTCTTTTATTGTCCTCACTCGAAGTCTCGGACCCAATCGTTGCAGAATAATTACCTTTTCTAAAACACGACCAGGTCTCCTTCAATTTCCGAACGTGACATGTGAGAATTGCATTCTCAATTTAAAATGCGTTTTTTATTGTTTAAGAACGTATCATGGCAACAATAAAACGTCGGAGCACCCATTTTGAAATCGAATTTCTCGATCAACACGAACCGTGACCGAAACCAGGTGAAAAAAGGAGACAAAAACTTTCCAAGCGTTCGATAAAAAGCCAACCGCATTACACATTAGCCACGTCTCCACGCGGTAGTGCCATAGACATCTTTTTTACTTTTTTCATTTACCGCTTTGTGGAAGGTAACACCTTGACGTAAATAACAGGAAAAAATTGACAGATCATAGACAAGGCGCGATGTCGTGAGGTACGGTAGGATCGTATGTTATTATTTGAGTACAAATGTTTTGATTGATAATATAATTCTATTTCGTAAATAAAACATAAATTAAAATATATAATATATATATATATACACAAAGACAATGCCACTGACCTGTTAAATGTAAAATTAGATAACATTTCATTATAAATAATCAAGACTTCGTCCGTGAAGGTAAGATAGCTTTCGTCTTGTAATATGCAGCGCTTATGGTACAAGCTAGAAACCGGGTCGCGCACTTCTATACATCATCGGTATTGGTATCCAGTATTTCTGGTTTTATTGGGTTGTTTAGTATGTACCCGATGTTAATGTATTCCGTTTGTGCTACTGTGTCTTTCGCCGCTTTGAACGTCGTCATTCGGTTAAAGAGTTCACTACTACACGTAATTAGCATTTTACACTCATTATAATATTGTTAAACTGCCTATACTTATAGCCTTGATGGAGTTATGCAGACACGTATTCAGAGGTAAAAATGTATGTTATACTTTTATAAAATTATTACTATTTATACCACATTTCTGATGTCATATCGATGAAGTAGATTCGTAAAATTGTGAAAGCGTAACAAACACATAAAGAAATGTTTATGTTCGCATTTTAGTTAGGATTTTCTCTAACTTGTGATTTATGGTTATAATAAAATAGCATAGAGTATTAAAAAAACATTATAGTATAGCAAAACACCCAATTATTATATTTTAAACAAGTTTTTGTCGCGACTTCGCTCGTGTCAATATAGATTTGACATAACTCTCAGGGACAATTTTTATTTTATACAAAGTGACCTATGTCTTTCTGTGTGCCCGTTGCAACATGTGTGCAAAATTTCTTGATAATCGGTTAAATTGTTAAGGAGCGAAAGCGTAACATGCAAAAAAACTTGTTTTACATTTCTAATATTTATTTTTATATATTTATAGGATAATTAATATTACTCAATTAAAAAAGAAGTAAGAGCCATTTTACAGTTCGATTTTCTCAAGAACATTTTTCTCAGCATCTTAGACCTACCACTTTGTACATTCGTCGTAACGTGCTTTTTCATTATCATCACCTTCTTACTCTTATCCCACCTAAGTAGGGTCGGCACGTTTTCCATCTCCACTCTCGCCTATCAGATGTCATCTCAGTATTCACACCTTTTACACACATAATTTTTCACATAATGCATCCCTTATCGGCCTCCCTTTACTCCTATATCCATCCACCATCATATTCAACACCTTTCTAGTTACATTTTTTTTTTTTTTTTTTTTTTATGTCATAGGTGGCAAACGAACAGGTGGGTCACCTGCTGTTAAGTGATCACCACCATCCATGCACACTAACAACCCCAGAGGAGTCGTAAGTGCGTTGCCATCTTTCGGAGGGAAGGGTTAGGGGAGGGAAAAGGAGAGGAGAGGGGAAGGGAGATGGGTCTCCGGCGCTCTCACTGACCGAACGAAACGCAACAATGCAATATACAACAATACATGGTCTCCATCTCTCCTCATGACATGCCCATACCATGCTAACCTATTACTCCTCAACTTCTCTGTCACTGGAGCTATTTCCAAACTGCCTCTGCTATATTCATCATACTTTTAATGTACGTATATTTCTAGATATTTTATAAAAAAACATGTATTACGGGTTAATACATTTTATTATATACCTATTCATATTTAAAAATCTATTTGAAGTGGGTTCGAAGCGTGGTGCGTAACATGTGCTAGCCCGCGGCGTCGCTCGTGTTTGCGCAACGTAATTGTGTTTAGATATTGCTAGAGTGGAATAAGCCTAGCAAACAAACTCATTCGCAAAACACACAAGCCATAGCGTGTAGCGTAGAGTGTTTAGATTTTAGTGTAACCGGAATAATTCCTGTTCGGAGTTAACATTTATAGGCATTGGGATGTCTCATTAAATATTGAAAGTAGGTTACTTCTTTCACGCAGAGACGTATTAAGAACAGTTACCCGCTTAAAAAGCAATTTTGAAAAAGATAACACATAAAATTATTAATAAACAAAGAGTCGCCTGCGAAACGTGTCTTTTTATTTGTAATCGTAAAGGGACATACACGGTCGAAGTCGCGTGTAAACGTTAGTATGATATTATTTTGTATAGATGTCTATAAACACTCGAACACAAAACATCGCTTTGCTGACGTAAATAATACATACAAGGATAGAAATATAATATATAGGTAATATAAATGGTACAAATTATTATAACTCATTATATTATTATTTCATATCCATCACTTATGTTTAATAATTTTAAAATGTGTTATAGTGTAATCTATACCAACTATCATGGTTAAGTAAAGTGTGTATGTTTGTTGGAGGTAATCACCGCAGTAACATAGGCTTTTAAATACTTATATATTAATTTTTAAATTAATATTAACGAATACAAAGTCGCGGGCGTTTGCTCGCTTTTAATCAATAAATTTAGAGATTCATTACGTTGTGCTGTAATTCAAATAGAAGTATCAAATTAGTAGGTACTATTTTAAGACATAGGGAAATTTTACTTTCGATTTCTTATTATAGGAATATTTATTATTTTTTTATTACGTAATAACAAAATTGATTTGTCAATTTGGATATGAAGATGAACCTTTCCTGAGACAGTCCCAGAAGTAGATTATGACCATAATAATATCGATATTAGAAACCATTCATTCTCAAAAGGTACATCTGATGTGATACTCAGGCGCGGT
Source organism: Antheraea pernyi (assembly GCA_015888305.1). Classification (NCBI taxonomy): domain Eukaryota; kingdom Metazoa; phylum Arthropoda; class Insecta; order Lepidoptera; family Saturniidae; genus Antheraea; species Antheraea pernyi. The sequence continues at coordinate 122,435 of MU159519.1, read as the reverse complement.
ATGAGAGGGAAAACGCAACACGTTACGAAATAGTTTAGAATATTATCCGATACGAAATATATATAAGAGTTGTTGAGTTATGTATGCTTGATACACATATATGTTTCAACGGCTCATATATGTATGAATAGTTAGCTTAGGTTAGCTTACATAGGTCGCGAATTGCATGTATCAGGCAACAGCCAAAGCCGAGGTGTGCCGCGCACCCTTGAGCTAGTTGTCAAAATAAAATCGGCTGAGTGCCTTAAGCTGTTGTGCTGTTAAGACCTTGCTTGGTCAATAGCGTAGTCAGTTCGAAACAAAAGCAACACGTTACGCTATGATAATAACATTCGATGCATAAGTATGTGTGATTATTAATTAATTGCAGCATGAGTATATCTAAAGTAGACATATAGCTCTAATTCTACGGAAAATTTTTTGGTACCTACACAATAAAAAGTCGGCTCTGTAATAAAATAGTTGTAGGGTGACAACAAAACAAATATTTTGTAAACAGTGTAAAATACGTGGTCGTCAAAATTGTTTTGGTACATTTTATTTTACTTAAATGCATAAAGATGTCCGTATGACCTTAGCTTCGCTTTTTAAACAGGTACATTGTGCTTTTAAATATACTAGTGGGCGCCCAGTGGTCGACATTCAACCATAGTTCATTGATTTTTTAAAGTTTTATTAGGGTTCTTTTGTCAAAGGGTATTTATTATGTTATAATATCATTGTAGAATTTAGAATGAAAAAGGGTAATTGGAACGTAAGAGTAAAATAATACATACAGTCGAGCATAGCAACCTCCTTCACAACCTTTTTTGAAGTTCTTTATTGACAGATGTCAAAATGTCTTTTTTATTTACATGTGTGTATATGTTGTGTAAAATTGAAGCAGTAGTGTGAGTAATGCATATTTTAATTAATTTAATGTACTTCTAATGCATTTTATATAAAATAAATAGCTTTCTGCACTTCTCCTCCATATAAACTTTAACTATGCCAAATTACACGTTCATCCGTTCTCCCAATTCCGTTAAAAAGGGATACAAAATTTAGGCTTCACTATTAATATAATGATTCTGCAATAACAAAAATGTCTAAGAAATATTTAATTTTTACTTCTGTATTTTTACACGTATTCTAACCACGTTCTAATGTTGACTGTTAAGTCGCGCCCGAAATGCAAATGTTCGTCATATAAAACTGATTTATGAGGAAATTCCGGTATACAAATTAACCGTTAAGCGTCGATTCTGATTTTACGACTTCAATCATAGGTGTAATCAATAATTCAAAGAATCATTGAGATTTTACTAAATGAATATAGATATATGAAATATAACGTAACAGATTTGTAGGTTATTTAGCTGATTAAAGGATTTTTATAATTGGTAGCATAAATGGAGTTTGATAGTAAATTATTTAACGCAAAAAGAAATAAATAAAAATTATTTGTAATATTAATTGATGTGTGTATAGAACATAATAATTGTAAAGAGGTGTAGTTGCTATGTTTGTAGGAGATAGTCTTCGGGACCACTGAACTGACACTAGAAATATTTTACTTATAAATCAAAATACTCTTAATTCAATTTAGACCCTGAGAAGGCACTTATGAACGTCAAAACTACTACCGGTTCGGAAAACAACCCAGTCATCGAGAAAAACCGGCAAGAAATTCGATCTGGTTTATCTTTTCATAATACATAAAATAGTTTTTGATTATTAAAACATAACGCCATATAAAGTTACATTCGTTTTTGGTGGATGCACAGAGAGAGGTGTCACTTCCAGACGTCACCATCGTTCACATATTGATCCACCCTGTAATAGTCTTTATGTATTAAGACCCGCTTGACATAACACTTGAACTTACTATCCGGCAATTGGGTAATGTTTTTTGCGACTTCGTTATAAAATCTAACACTATTACCTAAAAAAACTATTACTGGTCTTAGTAAGCCTGAAACATGGAGTGACCAGTTTGTTATTATTTCTAGTATTTACATTATGTCGGTCTTTTACTTTTATATAAAGCCATGATCTCCTTGAGTAACATAGGCTATATATTTTGCGGTTATTAAATATTATATTGGAATTAATATGAAAAAATATCGAAATGAACGTTGGACGGTAACTAATACCTATAGGTAATAATATTCTAAATTTGCAATGTCAATTGTACAAAATATTTTTTTTTTCTGATTAAGAGATATAGTATTGAATCTGAGGAATTATCTAGATTACATACTGTGCTGTGCTGTAGAAATAAAATAAATAAAATGATATAGCTAATAGAAACAAAACGACAGATAGCCTATTTTTAATCTAGATTTCCCTTGGAACTTCGAAAGCATTGTTACCCGAATAAAGTCCAACACCACCAGTTATTATTATAATATTTTAATGTTGAATTTCTAAAATCTACCTTCTGTATGTTTTTATGCTGACTCGATAAGTGATTCTAGTGCGAATAATGCTAGGTATAGGAGGGCAAGATCCATACAGTTTTCCGTTGTCTTGGCAGTTAACATATACTGCAGTAAAAGTTAAGTACAATAACACTGTAAAAGACTGACCGCTATACAATACCCATAAGTCGATTGTCATGATTTCTATTTATGTAAATAATTTTAATGATTTTATATGGCCTTTATAATATTTAATATGGTCTTTATAATATTTTTAACTAAAATGATATTAAATTGATTTAAACACTAGCGACACACTATTAGAGTTTTGCATATAAAAGGCAAGACGTTGTTGATAGGGAGGCAGTCGTATGTCAAATTTATTATAAGGCGAAGCTCTGTTCGAATAAATAGTCACAGTGTATACAGTGTTAGTGTTAATTGGTTCCACTGACTGACAGAATATACGTTATTCATTACACGATAGTGAAATTAAAATAATGATTTTAACTGATTGTACTGTAGATGCAGTTGAATACACTGATAGCTGTTATGTAGAAAGATTACTTAAAGATAGCTTCTATATTCAACTCACTTCGTTCATTCTAATCACAAAGAGTTTGTAGATTATGAATACTTTTTTGTACTTTTTAGTTTGTACGCTGGCGAGCTCAAAGCATTTTCTACAAGCTAACCGGCGGTATTGTTATCAAAACGAAAAGTTGTTGTAGTAAGCTGTTGTTGGGTAAGAATTGTATAAAAGAAACAAATCAAAAAATGAATAAACGAACAAATAAATTAAAATTTAAAAATACTATTAGTTTTTTTATAAAAATGTTAGATACTCATTTTACTATACAGTTATTAACTTCTATACAAAACGCATTTTATTTTTTGTGAAAGCATTACTTTTTGGTTTTTGAAGAAAATTTCACAGAAATGCTTAGGATTAGTTTTGAACAAAAAAAAAGTAGATGAACCCATACATAAGTTGTGTATAGTAGCTATAAAAAGAGGGTATAACAATTCTAGCCCCGTAGATAAAAAAATGATAGCATCTCAGATGCAGCCACCCCAAGCTGAATGCAACAAAAATATGCGTTATTGCAAACAGGGAATTGTTTCCACTAACTGAACTAAACCCCACTGTGGGGTAGATTAGACCGGTCCAACAGCACGCGAGGGTTAAGAAGCTTACGCGGTTATTGATACGGGTTTAATACGAAAATACTAAGGCTAGTGCTTGATATTCTACAAAATCTTCTTTTCCATCAAGACTCAGGTTATAGAGTAACTGAAAAACAGTTTTGAACTATATACATGCTTAGTCGTTTGTTAATAAACTCGACTAACTGTGAATACCACTAGTTTCCCGACCCGGCTTCACATGTGTATTGACCAAGTAAATAAAACTAAGCCTTTCACGGTACGACCATCTAATGAAATAAAATTGCGACTAAACAAATGATCGTGAATCTGTCAATTCTATCGATTCTTTTAAAGATCTCCCCTATTGATTCTTGTATTACTCACTTAAAAGCTTTTTATATGGAGATTTTGTAACCAACAAACAGTTTTTACTCTTCCGTATGATTTTTTAAACATTTTCTTGCATATAAACCTTGCTCTAACAACAGACACAACAAAAAGCAATAGCCTAATAGTTACAGCCGTTTTGAAGTCCCCTCGGCAGCGGCTCAAGCCTAGGCGCGATACAGTGACACAAAATCTTACATCACTGCAACAACATTACACATATCACCTCCACACACGTGCACGCTCACATGCTTACACATGATAACGTTTTGCGCGGCGGCTCGACTATGACGCCGGAGAGGCCGCAAAGGGACGTAAGATTAAAAATCGCTTTCCCCTGAGGGGTGCGATCGAGGACACACATATGTTTCAATAACTCATATAAGTATGAATATGTAGCTAAGCGTAGGTTAGCTTAGATAGGTCGCGAATTGGATGAATAAGGCAACAGCCCAAGTCGAGGTGTGCCGCCTTGAGCTATTAATCAAAATAAAATCGGCTGAGTGCCTTAAGCGCTCGCCTTAGTAGTCGGGTGAAGCTGTTAAGACCTTGCTAGGTCAATAGCGTAGTCAGTTCGAAAAAAAAAACCGTTTTGTAGTGATGTGCATTACATGTGATGACACATACATTCGGCAATTGAGTTATATTTATGACTAGCTGTGCCCGCGACTTTGTCCGCGTGGAACATCGTACGTACGTCCATGTATATCAGGATGTACACTGTATTTTTCAAGTGCTTTGAAAAGTATTCTGTCACGCTCGAGTCGATGACGCTGAATCGGGTTTACTCTGCTACAGTCGCCATTAACCACTTTCTGGCAAGGAGTACGTCATTCCAATAATTTTAAGTTTTAATTATTACGTATTATAATGATAAAATAATATATACGTTTTTATAAGTTTTCACTTCTGTCGTGTGGTCGTAAGGACACACCTACTTTTTTATTTATCTGGCTTTATTGGAAAAAACTATGGATTATTAAAAAGCAAACTGGTATAATACGTTCGAAGTGCATTTAAATGTATTTATCATTTTGTTCGGTGTAATTTTCCTTTGTATTATCACATGTCATCCGATAGTATAATATTTATATCCAACCGTAATAAATTTTACCTGTCACCTTTAACCAAGTATTGTGATTTGAAGCCGATATTTTTATTTCTACATTCGTTAATCCGTCTAACGTATTCGTTCTTATGTCCTTATTAATTTATATATAGAACACTAGCTGTGCCCGCGGCTTTACACGTGTTACAAATTCTCACTATTATTACCCATTTTAATAATATGGTACAGATGTAAATATGCGACAACGCTACCTTTTGGCAAATTATAGTATACTAGCTGATTCCCGAGACTTCGTATGTATCGTTTAGAAGTCGAGTATATAGTTTAGAAGCGATCTACAAAAAATATTGACCAATTTCATTGTATCTATGAATCAAAACAGCATGAAAATACTGTTCAGTAGTTTTTAAGTTTATCGCGAACAGACAAACAGACGCGGTGGAGGACTTTTCAAAATCAAATCAAAATATTCTTTATTCAATTTAGGCCCTGAGAAGGCGCTTATGAGCGCAAAGCTACCACCGCGACCGGTTCGGAAAACCACCCAGTCAATGAGAAGAACCGGCAAGAAACTCGATCTGGTTTATATCTTCATGTTATATATTTTTACAAAACATAAACAGTTACATTCGCTATTAGTGACTACCTAGTGAGTACCTAAAAGTAACTCGAACTTGTATTTCTTTAATCAAAACGTTGGCTATGTTTACTGGACTATGTTTACCTTTGGATTTATTTACTAACCTGTTACAGAGGTTAAATCGATTCTCATGACACTTACAGACAGAATGATATTACGGTGTTCCATAGTGGCTTAGCAGTATTGATAAAATTTAGCAACGGTAATTTAAAATCCGTCAAACTGTTACTGGGTCTAAGTGGTAACGACAAAATTATAATTTGAAAAAATTGGACCGTGACGTTGTTTGTGGAAAATGTAAGTTAATATTAGAAATTATAATTAAAAACGTTTCAAATATACTATAATCGGATAGAAATAGTACAAAGTTCAAACAGAGAATCAAAGAAGTGTATAGTATACGCACGAACATACATAAGGAACTCGAGAGCGAGAGAGAAAAGAGCGTCATGCCGTTTACCGTGACGGCATACAGGTAAATTTTACAGTCTTAAAGCGCGCCATTAGACGTGTCAAATCAAAGTAAGAGACAACCGGCAATTTGCACAGATAAAACAGTTCGTTTTCATGAGGAAACGAAACAATTTATAAGAAAACGAATTCGCAAGTATTAGGTAGTAATAAAATAAAATACAATTCGTTGTTCCTATACAATTTCGCACTCATATAATTTCTGCAAATAATACTTAAGTATATATAGGAGTATGAACGGCTTTCGTTGGAATATCTCGAAGGGCCGACACAGCCGAGGGTGAAGTGGACGTGCGCGTGTGCCGAGCGATAACGCTTATCAATCAAACACACGCCATTTGCAGGGATGACTCAGGCGAAAAGGCATTTCGTTTTTCATTTTTACGATAGGCCTTTGGCTCTTTATTGTCGTTTCTCACAAAAGATATTATGTTTAAATTAGTTCATTTTTCTGAATCTTTCTTTTTTACTTTATTTTTGGCAACCAATTTTAGATTATTACTGCCATTGTCGAGTGAGTATCGATATTACAAGTTTCTTGATATAATTTCAATGAACTAACAAGATGGTGGCCATCTTGTTGGAGCTTTCCTGGGAGTTTTTGCGGTAAGTCAGAATCCATGCTCCGTGGTATTATTTGCGATACACTTCACTTATGCACAATAACCAAACTATATTACTTTAACCATCACCAACATTACACAATATAGAGCTAAATAACACAAGATTATGGATAAAATATAAAGACCACTACATGGCATTCCAAGACCCCGCCAAAAACTCTTTCTGAAAGTTAATGCTATAAATGCGAAAGTGAGTTATTTTTAAATTTGATTCACTTTTACACCTTGAGTATTTAATCGACCATTATGATACTTTATATACACGTAAGGAGTACAGAAAAGTATATAGAGTAGTTATCATCGAGAATAAAATATATTGTTCCAGAGGGATAAATAAATTCTATATTAGCACGAGCGAAAATTCGAGCAAAAGCTAGCTTAAGTAACGATTTTTTTATAAAGACAAATCTGTACTATATGAAAAGTTAATATTTGTGGGTGGAATTATTGATCCGATACTGAAAATTATTTCCCTAATACAAACCTAGTAGACTATTACTGGTTTCAGCATGAATGGGCCGGCTCGCCCGGGGTAGTACTACCCTGTTATAGAAAACCGACGTGAAGTAACAGTGCTTGCATTGTTGCGTTTCGTTCGGTCAGTGAGAGCGCCGGAGGCCCACCTCCCCTCCCCTCTCCTCTCTTCTCTCTCCCTCCCTTAATCCTTCCCCCAAAGGGTGGCAACGCACTTGCGACTCCTCTGGTGTTGTTAGTGTCCATGGACGGTGGTGATCACTTAACATCAGGTGACCCACCTGTTCGTTTGCCACCTATGACATAAAAAAAAGCTCCGTTATCCCTCTATGTTGTAAATAACGCGAATGTATTCGCAAATGGTAGCTAGTTACAATAATCAGTTATGTACGGAAATCGCATCCGTAAATTCTCTGCTCAATAGGTAGGGTTTAGTAGCATTTCGCCACGTTAGGCCTGTATTAAATTGTAACTCATTACGAAATTTACTGAAAACTTTGAATCATGTCAGTGTTTTGAATATTAATATTATTTTTTGTATGAGATCCTTTCTAAGTGATGTGTCTATATTTCATTTTAAATTGTTCAAGAACTCTGAAACTATCGTTCCCGTACATTGGACCCTTGAACTCGATTCATCATAATAACAAATTGGCATTAATGCAACATTAATACCATAACTGGCTGCATTTTCCCGGTCCTGTCCGTGTAGGGTTGCACCCTCTTTGCACAAATATACCGCGATCGGCGGCGCTCAGGGCTGTTTGTTCTGCAACCGATAGACCCGCGGTTCGCGGATCTGTTGTTGTTTGAAATGGGCACGGTCTAGCGCCCTCGCGATTATGTTCACCTGGTACCCATTTCTACTATAATCAATGTTTTAGCTCGTCTCCTTCATCTATAACACTAGCAATTTCCCACAGCTTCACACGCTACTCCTATGGAATAATTATTATTGACTCTGTATTTTATATCTATATATAAAAAATAAGTAACTAACAGAATAGTAACCGATTTTCATACAAGCTTTCATCCGCTCTTTCCAAAAATCTTTCCTTAAGGGAACTTGCATGCAAATTTTTCTGTCCTAGCCCCAGTAGTTTGGGTTGTGCGTTGATACGTCAGTCAGTCAGACAGTTGTTCTCTTTAAGTATGTGTAGATCTGATAAAATCCGAGTGTCCGTTTGTTTGTCCAGGTTAATCTCAACAGATATTTAATTTAATATATAATTACGCTATGTTGTATGGGCAAAATGCTAATTATAAGGATCAACATAAGTAATTTGAAATTGGTAAAAACATTATAGGGTTTTTCTAAGAAGTTTCTAGTATCGGCTATCTAGAAATAAATCGTAAATCCCAAAACTTCGTAGACTGAAATGTTTTCTTTTTGACATTTTTTAAATGACAACGTTTCTTTTGTTTCGTCACGAATCGTGTTAAAAATCGAATTATTGGTTATTAGGTATGGTTAGAGTTTTGGTAGGACCTTAGTCTGTCATGTAGTGGCTTTCATATTTTATTCATAATCGTGTGTTATTTGACTATATTTGGTAATATTGATGGCATTTTACGTAATATAGTTCGGTTATTGTGGATAAGAGAAGTGGATCGAAAATAATACCGCGGATAATGAATTCTGAGATGCCACAAAAACTCCCTGGAAAGTGTTAACAAGGGGGCCACCAACTTGTGAGAACATTGACATTATAGTAAGGCACTTATTATATCTACAACAATCACAGTAATAATCTGGAAAATTGGTTGCAAAATATAAAGTAAAAAGTATGATTAATATAAACAAACCTAATTGTAACTTAACAAAAGAACAATCTATAATAGCTTATTTGTAACTGTTTGTAGCAAAGAGACAAATTTAATAATGACCTTAAGTTTAGTTGAGTTAATATGTATATTATATATTAGTCTTAAACGTGGTCCAAATAATAATAAGTTATGTAAGGTTTTGGTACCAACTGCCCTAAATTTACCAAGATTACATTAAGAATAGAAGAATGGAAAACAAGAATAGACAAATACCTAAGTACATGAGTACATAAGTAACTAAATTACTTCGAGTGAATTGAAAATTTTGATCATACTGCTTTGTATAATAGTAAGCTATGAAAACAAGAATAGATAAATACCTAAGAACATGAGTAGTACATAAGGAACTAAAGTATTTCGAGTGAATTGAAAATTTTGATCATACTGCTTTGTATAGTAAGCTATTCGTTTATCGTGGGTACCTTTTTTTACCTTACCTTACACTTACCTTACTTACCTACCTTACCTTACCTTACCTTTTTACCTTTTGGGTAATTTTTTGTTATATATTTCTTACCTCATTCAGCATTTGATTTTCCAAACAAACTGATTATAAGAAATGTACACCTAATGTACTTATGCACGAATTCGAAACAGAGACGAATGTCAACTAGGAAACAAAAAATGTGAAGCAAGAAGTAAACAAGCCCTCCGTGTTCGAGTTACCCAACGTGGAACGTGCAAACAAGACTTTATACCTTTGTAATAAAACCTAAATAAAACGAAAACTGGAAATTGTTTGCTACCGGCGTACAAACTTAAAATGAACTGTCGAACTGAGTGGTCTCTCGTAGTTTTTAGATATGAGAGTTGGGATTAGTATTGCCAACGGTAAAATGAAATGTGTATTCGTATACCTATGTACAGGCACGTTGTCGATGTCCCGAACGGTGTAGAATGGAGGAGACCGATAAAATCCCATTTCGTTTGTACTCCCTCTCTCCACCGTGCGGTGTTTGAGCGAGGAGGTGAACCTTTTCCCGTGTATCTGCATCGGACGCGACGTGACAGTTCGATCGAGTGAGATTGACAAGTACGCAGTATTACGTTTTTTGAACTTCACGCTGTTAGCACGGCTCCCTATAATTTCGTCATACATACATATTATAATAATAGTTGTATGTTATAATATCATTGTTGAATATAGAATGAAAAAGGGTAATTGGAACGTAAGAGTAAAATAATACATACAGTCGAGCATAGCAACCTCCTTCACAACCTTTTTTAAAGTCCTTTATTGACAGATGTCAAAATGTCTTTTTTATTTACATGTGTGTATATGTTGTGTAAAATTGAAGCAGTAGTGTGAGTAATGCATATTTTAATTAATTTAATGTACTTCTAATGCATTTTATATAAAATAAATAGCTTTCTTTACTTTAACTATGCCAAGTTTCACGTTCATCCGTTCGCCCAATTCCGTTAAAAAGGGATACAAAGATTAGGCTTCACGTATTAATATATAGATAATTACCAATTATTTTAAAAAATATTTGAGTTATAGCAAAATGTGTAGTGCATAAATATTCTACATACCAAATTTTATAGCGGTCGGTTCAATAGTTTATGTGCCATTTAGTGGTAGTTATGACCAAATCGATAGCGTAAAAACGCTTTCCGTAACAAAAAAACCCTTCTCATAGAGTTTAATTAAAATGAAGTTGGAATAAGGGAGAAATTGGAACCAGAGAGAAGAGAAAGTATAATTAAAATGGCGTCTAACATTATTGAAAACTTGGTTATGAGACATTAAAAACCGTTAAATAAATTAATGTATATATACTATATATTAAAACCTGCTTATACCAGTCCGCTTCGGTGTACATCAAATTAACTTTTAATTAATAAAAATAGCAAATACTCAAAGAAATTTAAAAAATGAATATTCTAAGACCATCTACGAATAATTCCGCATCGAACAATCATAGTCTTATGCCAATAAGGTCAGTATTTTTTACGTGATTGCGCCTCCCGTAAACTGTATATTCATTATATTATATATCTATGTTTCATTGTTTTTGACATCTGTGATACAGTTGAACACTAGTACAGATGTCAACGATAATTACTATTGGTACGATGATAAACTAGCGTACTTAATACATAGGTTATTCAATTACATTCAGTGTCATAGATTAAGTAACTATCTTTGTCATATGCTTTGTTTTTAATAAAAATATATTATTATTATTAATATATAATTATCGAAAATTTGCGCGCGAACAACGAGAAATCAATATGCATTAAAAATGGAAACCACTTCATCTCATAAAAAATTATGGATAGTTCTGGAAACATCAATTATTATCGTTGATCTAAACGGTGGCGCCATGCCGCCGCGATGTTGATTTTGAACTGATATTAAAAATGTCTTCATTATTGAAAAGAACCGTTGCAAATCTATAAAGGTAATTCAATATCAGCATATATTTTCTGTAGGTGTCATCATGCTCTTTTATCTCTGTTTGGTCAGGTTAGGTTACTTGCGAAAAAGGATAATGCGAGCTTGCCGCAGCAGCGGTCGGCGAGCGCGGTGCATTTAATACGAAAGTACCCAAACTTTTTTAGTATTCAATACATATTTAACTTTTTGTAATAAAACGGCATATGTCTATCTCCTAAATGTGATTCGCAGTAACCAATTTAGTTTTTTTTTCTATATTACTAAAAAATATGAGATACTTACGAAGCTGTTTTGATCAATATAATCATTATCATTACATAGTGGATTACATTCACCAGTGGATAAAGTGATTCACGAGGAACGTTTTGGTATATAATTTGTCCAGGATTTTTGTATAATCAGGGAGGAACAACGTCTGCCGGGCCCGCTAATATTTCTATATAATCTTTATCTTTAGATACAATAAGCATGTAATGTTGACCAGAAATGCCCTTTACGGCATATCATTTTGAAGTCCTTTTTTGACAGATGTCAAAATGTCTTTTTTTATTTACATGTGTGTATATGTTGTGTAAAATTGAAGCATTAGTGTGAGTAATGCATATTTTAATTAATTTAATGTACTTCTAATGCATTTTATATAAAATAAATAGCTTTCTGCACTTCTCCTCCATATAAACTTTAACTATGCCAAGTTTCACGTTCATCCGTTCGCCCAATTCCGTTAAAAAGGGATACAAAGATTAGGCTTCACGTATTAATATATAGATAATTACCAATTATTTTAAAAAATATTTGAGTTATAGCAAAATGTGTAGTGCATAAATATTCTACATACCAAATTTTATAGCGGTCGGTTCAATAGTTTATGTGCCATTTAGTGGTAGTTATGACCAAATCGATAGCGTAAAAACGCTTTCCGTAACAAAAAAACCCTTCTCATAGAGTTTAATTAAAATGAAGTTGGAATAAGGGAGAAATTGGAACCAGAGAGAAGAGAAAATAAAATTAAAATGGCGTCTAACATTATTGAAAACTTGGTTATGAGACATTAAAAACCGTTAAATAAATTAATGTATATATACTATATATTAAAACCTGCTTATACCAGTCCGCTTCGGTGTACATCAAATTAACTTTTAATTAATAAAAATAGCAAATACTCAAAGAAATTTAAAAAATGAATATTCTAAGACCATCTACGAATAATTCCGCATCGAACAATCATAGTCTTATGCCAATAAGGTCAGTATTTTTTACGTGATTGCGCCTCCCGTAAACTGTATATTCATTATATTATATATCTATGTTTAATTGTCTTTGACATCTGTGATACAGTTGAACACTAGTACAGATGTCAACGATAATTACTATTGGTACGATGATAAACTAGCGTAATTAATACATAGGTTATTCAATTACATTCAGTGTCATAGAAAAAGTAACTATCTTTGTCATATGCTTTGTTTTTAATAAAAATATATTATTATTATTAATATATAATTGTCGAAAATTTGCGCGCGAGCAACGAGAAATCAATATGTAATAAAAATGGAAACCACTTCAGAAAAAGTAACTATCTTTGTCATATGCTTTGTTTTTAATAAAAATATATTATTATTATTAATATATAATTGTCGAAAATTTGCGCGCGAGCAACGAGAAATCAATATGTAATAAAAATGGAAACCACTTCATCTCATAAAAAATTATGGATAGTTCTGGAAACATCAATTATTATCGTTGATCTAAACGGTGGCGCCATGCCGCCGCGATGTTGATTTTGAACTGATATTAAAAATGTCTTCATTATTGAAAAGAACCGTTACAAATCTATAAAGGTAGTTCAATATCAGCATATATTTTCTGTAGGTGTCATCTTGCTCTTTTATCTCTGTTTGGTTAGGTTAGGTTAGGTTACTTGCGCCTAGTATAGGACTAGTATAGGCCGCCGTCGTTCTCGCGGACTCTCCCGGCAACTGTGCATTTAATACGAAAGTACCCAAACTTTTTTAGTATTCAATACATATTTAACTTTTTGTAATAAAACGGCATATGTCTATCTCCTAAATGTGATTCGCAGTAACCAATTTAGTTTTTTTTTCTATATTACTAAAAAATATGAGATACTTACGAAGCTGTTTTGATCAATATAATCATTATCATTACATAGTGGATTACATTCACCAGTGGATAAAGTGATTCACGAGGAACGTTTTGGTATATAATTTGTCCAGGATTTTTGTATAGTCAGGGAGGAACAACGTCTGCCGGGCCCGCTAATATTTTCTATATAATCTTTAGCCAATTAGATACAATAAGCATGTAATGTAGACCAGAAATGCCCTTTACGGCATATCATTTAAAGTAATATTTAGAAAGATATTGCAGATTAAAAATTATGCTCAACGAAAATAAGTTTGTATGTAGAGACTGTCCGCAGCTTCCATGATTTTGATGAACTGTAAATAACGAAGTGCCTAAAAATGAGTCGTATGGCAGATGCATATATTTAATAAGGCACTTATGACGTCATATTAATTAATTAGCTGTGCCCGCGACGTCGTCCGCGTGGTACCTTATGTAAAAAATAGTGATTAATAAAATCATCCGAATTTATCAAGTTTATTTACTTCACCTTCTCTCATACTTTAGTCCGGTGAAGCTGTTAAGACCTTGCTAGGTCAATAGCGTAAACAGTTCGAAAAAAAAATCTCTCATACTTACGTATGCCCATTAGTTTTTATATATCGTTAAACTGTTCGATAGGTAGCGTACTCGTAAACCGGCCCCGCACTAAACGTTTATGTCCGAGTTTTATGATGTTTTAATGTAGAGTTTTTGAAAGCTCGCAACTCCAGAGTTTCTATTTTATATGGACTCGTGGAATACATTAAAAAAAAAAAAAAGGTTACTTGCGAAAAAGGATAACGCGAGCTTGCCGCAGCAGCGGTCGGCGAGCGCGTTGCATTTATTACGAAAGTACCCAAACTTTTTTAGTATTCAATACGTATTTAACTTTTTGTAATAAAACGGCATACGTCTATCTCCCAAAGGTGATTCGCAGTAACCAATTTAGTTTTTTTTCTATATTATTAAAAAATATGAGATGCTTGCGAAGCTGTTTTGATGAATATAATCATTATCATTACATAGTATAAAACAAAGTCCCCTACCGCGTCTGTCTGTGTTTGTCTGTTCGCGATAAACTCAAAAACGACTGAACGATTCTTAATGCGGTTTTCACCAGTGGATAAAGTGATTCACGAGGAACGTTTTGGTATATAATTTGTCCAGGATTTTTGTATAATCAGGGAGGAACAACGTCTGCCGGTCCTGCTAGTATTTCTATATAATCTTTAGCCAATTAGATACAATAAGCATGTAATGTAGACCAGAAATGCCCTTTACGGCATATCATTTAAAGTAATATTTAGAAAGATATTGCAGATTAAAAATTATGCTCAACGAAAATAAGTTTGTATGTAGAGACTGTCCGCAGCTTCCATGATTTTGATGAACTGTAAATAACGAAGTGCCTAAAAATGAGTCGTATGGCAGATGCATATATTTAATAAGGCACTTATGACGTCATATTAATTAATTAGCTGTGCTCGCGACGTCGTCCGCGTGGTACCTTATATAAAAAATAGTGATTAATAAAATCATCCGAATTTATCAAGTCTATTTACTTTATCTTCTCTCATACTTTAGTCCGGTGAAGATGTTAAGACCTTGCTAGGTCAATAGCGTTAACAGTTCGAAAAAAAAGTCTCTCATACTTGAGTCACGTCGTCATTTAAATCACAATAACTTTTGACGGAGTCGATCGATTTTAATGGAGCAAAGACTAAATAGGACTCGAGGATATGTTTTATGATCTTCTTGGCGAGACATGTCTTGAAAAGACACATGAAAGCTTGCAAAATAGATCCCTCTGTATGGGAAACAACAGCTATGAAACGGTCAGAGTGGAAAACTCTTTTACAAAGACAAATTGACACATTTGAGAGTAGAAGAAAAGCGGAGCTTGATACTAAGCGTAATGAACTAAAAGCCAGACCACCTAAGGCTATACAATATCATTATAATAACGGTGTATTGACCTGTCCCAAGTGTGGACGTACGTTTACTGCGAAGGTAGGATACGCCAGTCACCTACGTGCACACGAAAGGGCGGAGAAATAGATTGTTAAGTTTCTATTAGCGGTCGCTGTAACCGATAACGGTTAGGAGCAGATGATGATGATTGGCGAGGTTTTATCGTGAACGCAGTACTTTAGCAGTGATGCGTGTCTAAACAAACCGACAGACAGACAAACATTTCTAAAAATGTTTGAATTGTATTTAATTACTTATCCCTGGACACCTGCAACAACTTTTCCCACTAAAATCTAAAAAGTATAGACACGATCGGTGTTATTCCAATAAAGTTAAATAAGTATTGAATCCTGGCTTTAAAGAGGATCCGAATTAAGTGCACCGTGGTCGCTGAATGTTCGTCATACTGCTCTTTTGTCACGCTTTGGTTACGTTAGGTTAGACTTGTGAAAAAGGATAACGCGAATTTTAAAGCAAGTATTTAATACGTATTTAACTTTTTTGTACCAACACGGGTTAGGTTTATGTTCTTATTATATGTATGGATATAGATATATATGGATATGTTGAATCTATGCGAAGTCGGGGCGGGTGGCTAGTTAATCTATACAGTCTAGATCCGTCGTTATGAACGTTGCGCGCCTCCTCGCCGCTTATACGTATGCCCATTAGTTTTTATACGTCGTTAAACTGTTCGATAGGTAGCGTACTCGTAAACCGGCTCCGCACTAAACGTTTATGTCCGAGTTTTATGATGTTTTAATGTAGAGTTTTTGAAAGCTCGCAACTCCAGAGTTTCTATTTTATATGGACTCGTGGAATAGAATTATAGGTAGTAAAAGATGCTGAGACGGTGTGCAAGTCGTTACGGATTTAACATTTCTCCGGTTTATATGATAAAGACGTGGCAGAATTTATATCCTTTTGCCTCCACTACAGATAATGTATTTATATTAATAGTATAATAATGATAAATTTTAGGTTAGTTTCTATTTATATTTTACTAACTTCGACTTCATCTGCGTCGTTTATTATCTTAACAATATGTTGTAAATGCAGAGAAAAAAATAGATATAACCAACAACACATCATTTTGTAACATTTTTTTTTTCAAAATAGGGAATAAGTGTCACTGAAGTTTGGAATTCTCTGGAAAGACTGGAATTGACTCATCTCTGTGCATCCATTAAAAAAGTTTGTGAAATTTACTATTATATAGAATAATAATATATTCTAAATATTATATATATTTGTTAAAAAGATAAACCAGATCGAGTTTCTTGCCGGTTCTTCTCGATGACTGGGTTGTTTTCCGAACCGGTGGTAGTTTTGACGTTCATAAGTGCCTTATAATTGTGCCTATATATTATATATAGTGCCTTATATATTATAAAAAAATGGATCGAAATCTATCGAGTGATATTTACATGATCCGCACACAGTGACACTGTATCACTTTTTTATGTAAATGATTTTACCACAATCTTACCTAATATGAAACGTCAAATTGGTATAAGTAGAAGTAACAGCCTAGGAGAATAGGCTCTCAGATGCAGTTACAGGAGTATATTGATGTTTGGCGACAGACTTTCGAGTTGAGGATGGTATAAAGACAAACGGATTTTGCAAAAGCCCTACCACAATTCTAAAGTTTTTCACTATATTTTCCTACATCGAATGCCTAAGGTCATTGGAGCATTCAGAGCTACGTCGATAGCCGCGGGGTGCGAACGTGTAACTACTGAGCCATTATGTTAAGGTACTAAAACTATGAATGGTTGTAGAAGGGGGAAGGAAAGGAGCAGAGGAAGTGGTACCTGTAGGTAGTTCCTGCTCCCCGGCCAAAGGTGTGTGAGATAGCACCATGGTGTTTTAGTCTGTGTGAATCGGACATAACACTTTGCTACCCAATTAGGTACCCAACCCATAAGGCTTTTCCTGTGTTAAAAACGGGGGAGGGGTTAATGAGTTACAAACGTAACTTTTTATTGAGACTTATTACGTGGATAACAAAATAACATTTTTTTTTGTTTTTGAACAACGAATTTTCAAAGCACAAGTGGATAGAATCACACAAATCTGTACAATTGTAAAAGTATTTTGTTACTAATACTGCTACAACTAAATACTATTTATTTATATATAAAAAAATAGTAGTCCATCTTCAGTAGATTTTAGATACTACCGAGATAATTTCAGACATCACTATTCTCACAATTCTTATTTCGGACGTTTTCTGCTTCACAAGTATACTCATTTTCTTCAACATATTTTCTGCTAAAAATTATTACATTCTACTCGACTATGTTAATAACATTTCAACCTACAGTGCAACTGCATGAAATGGGTTTAATAAACATAATAGATAATTAGTTGCCACTACTAGGCTGAATCGTATTTCCATAATTTTATACTATACTATGAACTACTCATGTTGACTGACAGTGTGGCCGCAGATGTTAATAATGCAAAATCTATAACAGAGAAGAAAAAATCAAAATAACTTAACTTAAAAAAACAAGAAAAAGCCCTATTGCCGATCGTCTAATAGCTCGATTTCCGATTAAATAAAAAAAAAACATATATCTGCAAATATTTCCTAAAATCGAAATGATGAGTTCCAACTAAGACGTGGATATAATAAATATTATAAACACGACAAAAAACCTAATCGGTCAACGATTCAGTGCTTCAGGAGCGTACCTCGAGGGCAAATTATCGATAATCGACCGACTAACCAAATAGCCGGTGTCGATACAAGTTATCGACAATAATCGTTATAATCGCTAGTGCCGCGTGATTGTTGCCGATCGCCATTACGGGACGTGCGCGGCGTTTTAAAATATACCCAAACTTTTTGGCCTCACCTTTCAATATTATCCCATAATACAAGAGGCCCTAATAAACTGGTAATTGCGACGACTTTTTGTATACGCTTATTATTGAAATTATTATTTATTAACTGTAATCGTCGGCGACGTTTCGAGGGTTAAGTCCGGCGTTTAGCGTAATTTGGACGGTACGACTTTTCGGAGGGTTTATTAGTAATTATTAGTTGTCAAACCGCGGAGGTCGAGTGGGATAATTACTGCGCTTATGACTCGAGCATAATATAATGTTTCCTGTCAGCATGCACTACACTAATAATATTAAAAAAGCACAAAGGAGCGAACAAGCTTTCCCTTATTTTAAAAATTACTACGATGACTTGATATAATCTGTCCATAAATATGATATCGATAAGATTTTAAATCGAGTCGCACATACTCGCGCTCTCGCAGAATTCGTTTTTCAAAATATTTTTACCGCGCGAGTATTGTACGCGGGTAAATGGCGTGAAATTGACGGGTGGCCAGCATTTACTGGCATGAGCATTGGCCATTTAAAGGAGAGCCCTGAAGTTCAATAAACTGTTCCTTATCGTTGTACTTGTTGATTTTGTTGTGAAGTTTCGGACGTTACCGCTATAACCTTTGGATTTCGATTCGATTAACCTTCATTGTTTACGTTAGTATATTTTAATTTATGGTTAAATTGAAATTGCGTATTGCTTTTTTAATGCATTTTATTTGAGGTATGGAAGAATTAATTCGTGCTTTTCAGGTGACTTTATTTGTTGTAGTAGATTCTGTCTGCGGCTTCATGAAGTAATCAGACATGTGATGGGCTGCACAAGCCCTATACAAGACATGAATGTTACACGTACACAGGCCGTTATGCGCATGTCGAGATCATCGGTGATGCGAACCTATAACTTTTTTCGTACTATTTTTAATAGATCAACGTTGCTAAAGAAATTTTGATTAAAAAAAAGTGTCTACATGTATTATTAATTATTAATCCATATAAAGAACGAAATAAAATAAATAATCAATGAAATTTACGATCTTTCGTTACCCCGTCTCCCCTTTAACTATTATACAGTTATGCTAAAGAAGTTTGATTAAAAAAGTGTCTATATATATTATTAATTCATATAAAGAACGAAATAAAATAAATAACCAATGAAATTTACGATCTTTCGTTACCCCGTCTCCCCTTTAGCTATTATACAGTTATAAGTGTATAGACAAAATATATCACTGGTGCCGCGAAGGAAAGCAAGCAAAGGAAATATTATTTCCTTATCTACCCTTCGGCAATTTCTCGACCTCCCCTCACGAACGTTACCAAGTAGGTACTTTGCAGTTGATTCCTTCTATAGAGATTGTATATAACATGGATATCTAATACGTAATATGTGCATGTCTTTTTTCTACTTTGCACTGCATTGTAGTTATAAATGTTAACTCCGACTAATAAGAATATTTTTTTTTTTATGTCATAGGTGGCAAACGAACAGGTGGGTCACCTGCTGTTAAGTGATCACCACCGTCCATGGACACCAACAACACCAGAGCAGTCGCAAGTGCGTTGCCATCTTTTGTAGGGAAGGGTTGAGGGAGGGAAAGGGAGAGGAGAGAGGAAGGGAGGTGGGTCTCCGGCGCTCTCACTGACCGAACGAAACGCAACAATGCAAGCACTGTTACTTCACGTCGGTTTTCTATGAGAGGGTGGTAGTACCCCGGGCGAGCCGACCCATTCATGCTGGAACCAATAATAGTTTCAGCGTGGCTCTACCACCATTAAAGTATAAATTCTTAACTAATATTATAAATGCATATGTAGCTACCGAGAATGTCATCCTCTTTGGCAGGCTGGCTGAAACTTTTGTAAATATTATAAATAGAATGTCGTTCAAACAATTGAACAAATAAATGTAATGTCGCGTGTCTCTATATATACCTATTATGATCATTTTAATAAACAGTCTATTTTACGCACTCCGAGTATTATCATTACGCTGTCCGTGTCAGTCTAGAATATTCTAGTAGTGAGCCGAAGCTCCTACACATATATGAGTTTGTTTGTTACGGTTTCCCATAAATATTCAACAGATCCTCATAAGATTTAACATACATCAGAGGTATAGAAAAAGACATCGAGTATTTTTTATCTAGTAACTGTAATTGTCGATACTGTTTCCGTGGGATAGATTAAATATATACTAACCCGAAGGACGCCGCTATGTAAAGCTAGTATTTGACAATTTAATCATTTCTTTATATTAAAGACGGTTGAGCCACGCTGAAGCTATTACTGGATTCAGCATGAATGGCTCGCCTCGCCCGGGGTACCCTCTCGCAGAAAACCGACGTGAAGGAATAGTGCTTGCATTGTTGCGTTTCGTTCGGTCAGTGAGAGCGCTGGATAACCTACTCCCCCCCCAACACAGGGAGGCAACGCACTTGCGACTCTGCTGGTGTTGCAAAAAAAAATTAAAGGAATAAAGCCATCTGAATGTTTTGAGTCTATTTACTTTTCTACTTTTCTTTCGTACTGTCGTCACATTGTCATTAAAATTACAATGACTTTCAACTAGCAGAATTACGTAGAACTTAACTAAAGTGTTGTCAGTGTTAAATTTTCTTATTAATTCAATAAGAGTGAACCGCTTTTAATGAAACAAAGCCTAAGTTAAGTTATTCTCGAAGATATGCTTTATTATCTTCTTGGTGTGGTTCTATGGTGAACCCTGTACTTATTATCTTCTTGGTGTGGTTCTATGGTGAACCCCCTGTACTTCTGCAGTGATGTGTGTTCATACAAACAGACAGTCAGACATTTCTAAAAACTATTAAAATGTATTTTATTACTTATACCTAGACATTTATAACAAATTTTCTTCACGAAACTCGTTATAGTACAGACACGTTATATTTAAATTATTATTATATTGTATAGAAGATATTTAACACTTTCAGAGTCACGTTGGTCATAGTGACCGGCTACGGTTTCTCTTGTGACGCCATGGTGGTCATTGCGGACCGTAGCGATCTTCTTACAATTTTAAAAATTTATTGGATCCGTCCTAAAATAAACATGTGATTACGGCGTAGCAATCAAATTGTTAATAAAAAAGTATTACAAGGCCACACAAGAAAATCCTACAAGATGAATAAGTTAGTCAAAACAGTTGATCAAAAATATTCTAATTCTATATAATACTAGCCTCTGCCCGCGACTTCGTTCGCGTGGAATAGTTACATTGTCTAACGCTAACACGTAGCGGAAGCTCTCAAGAGGAAAAATTTCCCCGATTTTGAAATATTATTCATTGGTGCTTCGCTCCTATTGGGCTTTAGCGTGATTATAGTTTATAACTTTCCTAAATAAATGAGCTATATACAACTGAAAGAACTTTTCAAATCGGACCAGTAGTTTCTCAGATTACCCCCTACAACGTCACAAACTCACAAACTACATATCCCTCTTTATAATATTAGTATAGATATTTCAAATAACAAAACACCACTTTTCTACTTCAAACTTTAAAAAATATATTTTAAATATATAAAAAAAACTGTTCATTAATCCTTGTCCTGATTAATACGGGTCCGTCGAAGGTCCAAGAGAACCGCTCGAGCAAAAGACTCTACGGGAGAGGCCTCTTTAATTGGACCCCCTAAGTCTGGCGTGTTAAAGTACCAATGCATAATTTATTTATTGATCGTACAGTATTTATCCATAATGAGTTCAAAATCGGGTTTTTCTAAATATATTGGCTATCTATAAAGGTTATATTTGAAACAAAAAAAAAACAACCGGTATCGTAGCATCTTGTGGGGTAAGCAGAGAATACTCAATACTGCTTATGGCAGTGGTACTCAACCTTTTTTTTAAACGGGCCACAGACACGTTTCACTCATGGTGTCGCGGGCCGCAAATTACAAATATTTAGGTATTAAATAAAAAACCTTAATTGCAAATTAACACGGTATTAATGTAGTGAAAAATGGTTGTCGAATAAAGCAAGCTTGGTATAACCCTTATACCATAAGGAACGCATTGCGATCGGGTTATCTGGGATCTATTTGTTCAGAGTGCTCATAGTTTGGAGCAAGTAAGAAGTGCTCTATGAAGATTTTGTTTGTGTTTTGTGTAAGGTAAACTCAATTCAGCTCCGAGCTACCATAGGTACATCAGTCGCATATTCTTAATTCACATCTTTATTTCGGGTTCCTTACTTCAAGGAGTCTGTGATATACTTAGTTTCGTTGAATCTTTTTCTACCATTCAAACAGTGTTATCGCTGGATTCATACGTAACCAATATATAAGTGAGACGGTGACGTAAATTTCAACTGTTGCTTACCGGAACAAATAAAAAATTGTATAATAACAAACTTTTAATATAATTGACTTATTGAGAGTATATCCCATACGAAATATATATAAGAGTTGTAGATGCATGTTTTTTTTAAATATCATACGCAGGTAACCGAACAGATCGGTCACCTGATGTTGTTAAGTTGTTAAGTGATCACCACCGTCCATAGACACTAGCAACACCAGGGGAGTCGCAAGTGTGTTGCCAGCTTGTGTTTGGGGGGAGGGTAGGGGGAAAGGAAGTGGGCCTCCGGCACTCTCACTAACTAAACGAAATGCATCAATGCAAGCACTGTTACTTCACGTCGGTTTCCTGTGAGAGGGTGTTACTACCCCGGGCGAACCGACCCATTCATGCTGAAACCAGTAATAGCTTCAGCGTGGCTCTACCACCTACAATATGTATATGCTAGGTACACATATATGTTTCAACAAGTCATATATATATGAATAGTTAGGTTAGCTCAGATAGGTCGCGAATTGCATGTATCATACAACTGCCCAAGCCTAGGTGTGCCGTGCACCCTTGAGCTAGTTGTCAAATAAAATCGGCTGAGTGCCTTAAGCGCTCGCCTTAGTAGTCCGGTGAAGCTGTTAAGACCTTGCTTAAAAACTTATTTAGAGCTAAAATGCACAACCACGACAGTTGTGTCTTAATGCCAGTACGTTTCTTTGGTTATGGTTATTCAGAATTAATCTGACTAGTTAGTGTATATTAGGAAGCGAACACTCAAAGAAACAGTGTTCAAGAGAAAGAACGACTGAGAGATACGCTATCCGTCAATCTTTACACAAGGATACATAATACCACTAATTCATGCATAATGGTCTCGCAATCACGTATGACATACGAAGCTCAATCCGAGGCTTGTTCACTAAAAATGTTCCATTCATAAGCGAAACGCGCGTCGCAAACCGACCGTAGCGGTAACCGAGCTAACCTTAACACTTTAATAGCCTGAATCGGGAGTCGAACTCGTATCGCCTCATTTCACTTCTTACGCAAAGATTAAAGTAATTTATGCCTTATTATAAACACGTAAAGTTTAATTTCGGTGAAATTGTCATGAGAAAGGCTTAATTGAATAACGTATGTAATGAAAATCGTATGTGATTTTAGCGAACAATGTAAAACAAGCTTAAAATTAAAGCTATTAAAATTAATAATTTAATGTTTATTACTTAGCCGTAGGCGACTGACTGACTCCTGGTTTTTTTAGTTGTTGTATTTTTTATATCGTCGGTCTATCGGTGCTAGCGGTTGAAAATATATTTGTTATAATAAAAACTTGAATTGTAGCATAACTGTGTAAATATCTTCCGTATTAATATATTAGTTTTAGTTAACAACTACAAAAAAATATTATACAAAAAACAACTGAATTATAGTCGTACTATTTGTAGTTATTATGTCAGGAAACATGTATGTACTACGATACCAACCAAATAACAAACTTGTCTATAATATTGGATGACACTAAAACCGACAAGGTCGAATACTAATATAAATTCTAACAGAATCCCGGTACCTATGATGTAATAAAAACCAGTAATATTTTTACGATAGCGTGGCTTTTCTTCGTATATTTTTACTAAGATATTTTATTTTGAAAAGCACACGATATTGTGAACTCTCCGTTTTTGTTACACGTCATCGTAAGTATACAGTTTCTTGGGATCCATAGGTACTTTTGTTTATCTTAAAGCAATACCTTCATAATTCTATGATATTATCAATATTCTCCGTCGTGGAGTTATCAAAGCATATAATATACAATATTATTTCATAAAAGTACGACACAAAGCTATTAATTCTTAAAATTGATTGGGCTGATCCGCAGCCTTTTTGTGTGATGAAAAGTGGTGGAAGTAAACACTGTGTCGAGTAGTGTTGAAAACATTGGTTCTCGTCCGATCAACGAAGTTGAGCAATGTCGGGCGCGGTTTTATAATTGGGTGGATGACTGCATACTGTTTCCCCGTAATACAAAAGTTTCACTTCTATCGTGTCTTTACGACACACCTAGTTTTTTTTAAAAGTATGCATAAATCAGTTATTATCTCGCAAAATATCATTAGTAGCTACTGTTTTGGCATTTAATTTTTATATGATTAATACAATGACTTTATAAGCAATCAATAAGTATCTACATAATATAAACCACAATATCTGCCTGTGGGGGGTGCGTTTAGTTCTTCTAAAATACTCAACGGAGTTTGATACACTTTACACTATAAATTAAATAGTTTCTTCTAAAAGATTGATATGTTATATAAACCTATTATATTTATAGAAAGGATTTAAAAATCTATGGATTGTAATGACACATGCTTACTTTGTTAACACTGGTTAATTTTTAAGATACATATTTAAAAATGTACCACGAATTTTGTATACTTTAGAAAAGCCTATGGACAAATCTTGGGTAGGTATTTAGTATCTCGTGAACATAATACAGAATAACCATTTTGGTCTTTTACACATTATTTCTGAAGCCATTTCGGCTAATATAATATTAAAGCTTATCCAATTTAACATATTAGATATATCAGGCATCTAATATAGAATGTAACTGCCTTTAGTTTTTTTTTTTTAATTAACTGTGCGACGCTTGACCTCTGTCATACCTGATGTAAAGTGAAGACGAGGCCTAGGATATAAGGCGTTCACGCAGTAAATGCACATTCGCTCTTCTTTTGAAGATTGCTACATCATATGCTTCAGAAAAAACAGACGCAGGCAGCGCATTCCACTCCCTCGCGGTTCGCATAATAAATGACGAAGCGAAGCACTTCGTCCGGATGAAGGGTATGTCAACCGCGAATGAATGGAGGTCTGTACGGCGTCTGGTAGTCCTGAGATGAAATGGAGACGGTGGTATTAGTTGGTGCAGATCTTGTGCACATTCCCCAAAGTGTAGCCGATAAAATACCACAAGACAGGCGACTCTACGTCGATGTTCAAGTGGTTGCAGTTTGGCTGTTATCAGTGGGTCATTACCGACAAGTCTTCGAGCTCTGTGATCGACGGAGTCTAGCAAGGCCAACTGGTATTTGGCAGACCCGTCCCAAAGGTGGCAGCAATACTCCACACACGGCCCTATCTGCGACTTATACAGATTAAGAAGTTGCTCCGGCGTAAAGTATCGCCTCACCCTGAAAAGGACCCCCAATTTTTTTGCAGCCACTTTAGCCTTAGCCTCAATAGAACGTCCATAGTTGAGCTTGGCGTTTAAATTTATCCCGAGGAGCTCGAGGTTATCGGCAACGGGTATGGGTACACCCTGGAGAGTAGGTTTAGTTGCACATAATTTCAATTAATACCTTAGAAGACATTACAGATTTAAATTTACGCACGACAAACAAAGTTTTTTGTGTAATAAAAAATACGAAACTTCTCTGAATTTGATTAACTGCAGATGTGTCAGAATCCCTAAAAAAGGACTGGATGTTACATATATCTTAATCAAGGATGTTACATATATCTTAATTAATTTGACACATATAATAATAAGTACATTCAAGAAATAAAAAATATGTTCCTAGTCAATCCTCAAGTCTACAGCAAAAGTATAAATATCCAGTAGTTTTACATTCGGTAAGTCAAGTCAAGAGTGACGCTATTCCTAATGAACCGATCGGCGGTTTACGACGGTTTTGTGTTTTTTTTCTCTGTTTCTTATTAACCGACGCGGACGGCTGCCAATGGACCGTGTAGTTTTCCGCATAGAAAGCGTTCGGGGTTAATCTAAAGTTTGCTTTTGCATCTGTCCGATTTTTGTTTAGGTTTTGATACGCGCTTTTTCTTGTCGTTATTCAATTTCGAACTAGAAATATATATCCTAACCAAATGCGAATTTGTTTATTTGTTTGTTACGTTTTCACATCTTAACTGTTCAACAGACCATCTTGTAATTTTGCATACACGTTGTTAGGGATACTGAAGAGAACATATGGTACTGTTCCCGGGACATAGCACAGGTCTAGATCAATGCAAGCGAAGTTTCGAGCAAAACTTAGTATAAATAAAATTGAAGTATCTGTTATTTGCCCAGGCTATTCTGTGAAAAGACTGAACCAGTATTAGCGTGGCTCTTATTTATTAAAAAAAATTGAGAATAATATGAATCCTAAACATCTTTATACCTTTTCAAAGGGGTTAAACAGGAGTTATAGAATTTATTAATTGTATCTTAAGATTGGTAAAAGTATTGTGAGGTTAAAATAGTAAGGTTACAATAAAATAATAAAAGAAAGTCCACCATTAATTTAGCATAAAGAATTTTTCAAAGAACGAAGTTGCGGACATTATTTAAAAATAGGTTGTGATGAAAAGCTAACCTATCCTAAAATAACATATTTGTTCACTTTATAGATATTGAAAAATAAAAATTATTAAAATATAGGTTACTGATATGGCAAAGGTAACTACAGTTTTTTTATCCAAACGCCCTTTTATAAGATAAAAAATAAAACTGTACAACTTTAAAATAAGATTAATGTTCTGTATCCGCGTACTCAATGGTTATACGCCCTAATTGACGTAGATTATTATCCAAGTAATATATTTAGTCACCAAAAATATAAGAAATAACGCTAAAAATGGTTCTTCAAAATTATTAAGATCACATGAGCTACCGAGTTGGACCTCCTCCGTTTTATTGTTTTGGAAATTTTACGGCCACTAAATCATTGTTTTCTGTGAAACGTCGAATGTTATGAGAATCCACGACGAAACGCCTTTACTATATCCTCAGATGAAACTCCACTTATATATTAATAACTATTCCGAGAACACAAAGCGAATGAACGAACACCTTTCCCATCTAAATATACAGAACCTCTTTTTGGTTGTTAGTAAATAAACAAAAGAAACGCCGCGGCGTTATTAATAATGCAAAATAAAACTAAAAAAAAAGTATTCAAAAATCGAACGCCGGGAATCAACCATAGACAATAATGGTAAGGAACAAAGAGCTAAAAAGCGGGAAGAAACCTGTCGACGCCATGTTGTGTGGCACTCGGCCTTCACGCCTCGGCCGCTGAAGATTATCTTTAAAAAAAAAAAGAATCGAACGGAGGCGCTTGTTTTTGTCAAAGGCTTTATACGCGTGTTGCTTGCACACGGTTATAGCACGTCATTGCTACCGATTAAGGATCATGTTTGCGTGAAGCATCGAGCTCCGACTTTCTTTTATTGTTCGTCAGAAGAAAGAGCG